>QXTE01000615.1:9860-36221 GCA_003942145.1 Platysternon megacephalum | reverse complement strand
TATAAATCAGCCTAGCTCCAGGGCTGTATTCATTCCTTAATGAATGAGAGCAGAGAGATGTCAAACGTAGCAGGATTCATTGATGGAGGAGCACTGGGTGTGCTGAATTTGTCCCCTGTCCTAGGTGCCCTTGGAAGGCCTTTTTCATGAACTGTCTGGGATGTGGAGGGAGATCCAGACTTCACAGAGACCAGACCAGAAGTTAACAAGATTCCAATCCATGTTAACTCCTGCTGGGTCCCCTCCACAGCTGGGTCCCCAGGTTATGTACCAATTGGGAGCAGGTTAAACACTATGAGCAGCGGCGTATTATCGCCTAGGCCGACAAGGCCTAGGCCTAGGGCGGCAAATTTGCAGGGGTGGCAAATTTGAGCACCCACGGATAAGCTCCCCTGCTCCAGCTGGCCTCCTCCGCGAGTGCACCGCTGGGTCCTGTTTCTCTCTCCTCCCTCCCAGCACTTGCACCGCGAAACAGCTGTTTCTCAGGGCGGGGGGGGGGAGAAGGGGGAACGTGGTGCGCTGGGGAAGAGGCGGAGCCGGGGCGGTGATTTGGGGAAGGGATCCAATAGGGGCAGGGAGGGGGCAGAGTTGGGGCGGGGCTTTGTGGAAGGGATTGGAAGGGGGCCGAAAAAGAGTGGAGTCGGGGCGGGGCCGGGGGGGCGGGGAGGCAATTATTTCAGGGCCTAGGGGCGGCAAAATCATTAATCTGCTACTGACTATGAGCCATTACTGTGTGTTTCTTTGGAGGTGGGAGGGATGAGAGTGAAGAGTTTTATGGCAATAGAATACTTTCACATTCCCACAGACTTTAAAGGGTGTTACTCTGCAATCTAGGGGTTGTTCCCTTGGATTTTGTTCTGATTGGGCTACTGATTACATAGGGCTATGGGTACTGCTACACCTGTTTGGTATGCTTCACAGACAGTAGTTCTCTCACATTCTATGTTTCATATGTTTGAATAGCTGGGGTTTTTTGTCTAGTATTTGGGAGACTGTAGCTTGTGGTGGGGTTGGAATTGTTTGTGGATTTTTTTGTTTTGTTTTTTGTTTTGTTGGCTTTTTAAAGTATGCCTCATAATATATTATTTGGAAACTCATAATTTGCTGATCAATATTGTCCTGATAAATTATGTGTGGCTTGTGAAATTATAGGATTACATTGCATGGTGTTTTCTGAAAATATCCACTCAATCTGCAGGGGCAGTCAAAAAACTGAACAAAATGTTGGGAATCATTAAGAAAGTGATAGATAATAAGACAGAAAATATCATATTGCCTCTATATAAATACATGGTACGCCCACATCTTGAATACTGCAGGCAGATGTGGTCACCCAATCTCAAAAAAGATATATTGGAATTGGAAAAGGTTCAGAAAAGGGCAACAAAAATCATTAGGGTTATGGAACAGCTTCTGTATGAGGAGAGATTAATAGGACTGGGACTTTCTAGCTTGCAAAATAGACAACTAAGGGAGGATATGATAGAGGTCTATGAATTCATGACTAGTGTGGAGAAAGTAAGTAAGGAAGTGTTATTTACTCCTTCTCAGAACACAAGAACTAGGGACTACCAAATGAAATTAATAGGCAGCAGGTTTAAAACAAACAAAAAAAGAAGTATTTTTCACACAATGCACAGCCAACCTGTGGAACTCCTTGTCAGAGGATGTGGTGAAGGTTAAGACTATAACAGGTTTTAAAAAAGAACTAAATAAATTCATGGAGGACAGGTCCATCAATGGCTATTAGCCAGGATGGGCAGGGATGGTGTCCCAAGCCTCTGTTTGCCAGAAGCTGGGAATAAGCGACAGGGAATGGATCACTTGATGATTCCCTGTTCTGTTCATTCCCTCTGGGGCACCTGGCATTGGCCACTGTCCAAAGACGGGATACTGGGCTAGATGGACCTTTGGTCTGACCCAGTATGGCCATTCTTATGTTCTTTTAAGTTCTTATTAATATGTTTCAACCTCAGGTTGGCAAACAGGTCTATCTTAAACAATTTTGTATTGAGCAGTAAACAGAGTTATCAAGCAGGAATTGAAATGAAAGAAGCTCAAAAAGGTGAGGAAAAAGCAGCAAGGAAACATCCTTGCACATAGACATTTTGTTTCCTGGTAACCATGTGGAAATGTTTCTCAAAGGGGGGATAGGATTATAAAAGAAACCACTTCTCTCTCTCTCTCTCTCTCTCTCTCTCTCTCTCTCTCTCTCTGCCCGTTGATTCACTGCATGTGAAGGGATAAAGGAAGCTGCCATTGGACTGGGGGAGGGGTCCTGACCTAAGAAGTTTGGTCAGTAAGACTGCTGAAAGCATGTGGGGATAAAACTTTTGCTTTGAATTTCAAATTGTTTGTTAAATTAGGCAAAGTTGCATTCGAGCTTTATTTTTCTTTTAACCATGTCTGACTCCTATGCCTCCTTATTTGCACTCACTTAAAATCTATCTTTGTAGTCAATAAACTTTGTTTTATTGTTTTATCTAATCCAGTGTGTTTCAATAGAAGTGTCTGAGAAACTAAATTGCATTCATATTAGTGCTATTAAATAAATAATGGACAATGTAACTTGTATTGTATTGTATGCCCCTACTTCTTCTAGGAGTCACGCTCATAACTCCTCCTCCTGGCTTCTCTGCCTCCTGTGACCCAGGGGTGCCTGGGGCAGTCCTCGCTGAAAATGCCAAGGTCAGGGTGTGACAGATTTTTGTTACCAATTTGCCTGGGGCTACAGTTGATTAGGCTGGGCCACAGGATTTTTTGGGGGGAGGAGATGATGAGGCGCACCAAGTGTCTAAATTTTAAAGCTTTATTGATAAAATAATAAAACAACAGCAGAGAGTGCTGGGAACGCTTTCACGTTACTCAGAGGAAGAAAGAAAGTGTTAATGCCCCAAGCCCTAACCCACTTTCATACTTACACATGCACGACCCGGACTGGCAAAGTCTGGGTGTAACGTGAGAAGGGGGGGGGGAGCAAAGGTGAATAGAAGTGCTGTCCTGGACAAGGGACACACACCTGCCTACACTTGACATTCAGCTCCACTGTATCCCCCATCACACACACACACATAGTGCCCACTGCACACCGAACACACACACACACACACACACACACACAAAATACACAGTGCCCAATACACACACACACAGTGCCCACTGCACACCAAACACACACACACACACACACACACACAGAGTGCCCCCTACACACACACAGTTTGACACTGAGCTTGATCAGAATGCAGAATAATCTCTACTGAGGAGCTGGGACAGCTGGAATATTTCCCCCCTTCCTATTAAAACTATTTTCCCCTCTGTAGCAGGGTGGTTACTCGCTCCTGCCCTGCGGGGCTAGAAGCGGCCTCGGAGAGGGCTGTGGCTGGGGCATGAAGCCTGGGCTGATTGGGGGAAAGTAGGCTCAGCTGGGGCCATGCCCCAATCAGGCCCAACTGGCCCCTATAAAAGGCTGTGAGCCAGAGGCCCAGGCAGTCTCCCTCTGCCTGTAGAGGGAGACAGGCCTGGCTGCAAGGTGCCAAGATGGGAACCTAGATTGGAGCAGGGCTGGGGAAAGACCTAGGGATCCGGGGAGCTCCGGCCTAGGAAAGCCCCAGGCTGCAGGCCTGGTACGGCCCATTAGGTATTGGGCTGCAGGGGGCAGCCCATGGGTAGGCAGAGGCAGCAGGTCCGAACCCCCTTTGCCTATGATGAGTGGCTGACACTGCAGTCCGCCCCCGTGAGCGGGGGGCTAGATGGGGACTGGCAGTAGCCGGACACTGAGGCGAAGTGGGGATAGTGGGTGGGGGTTCCCCTGGGAGGGGGAGACCCTGAGGCTNGTCATTATAAAGGTAATAATCTACTAAGTGTGTTCATCCTATTTGTTTACATGGATTATTTATATGTCTGCAGTTAGGAGAATAACATATAAATTTTTATTACTGATGTAGACATATTAGGTGGAGGCCATTAAGGGTGCTTCCGAATCAATGAGCTGTAAATGGCTTTGTGTGTGGGACCAACTCAGGAAGAATGGAGACTGGGGTCTTACAGTGACATGTGACCATGTCACCTGATACTGGAATCCATCTTGAAGCTGGTACTTTTCCAGAGGGGGGTGAAATTCCAAACAAAGGTTTCCCGCCTTAGGGAAGTTCTATATAAAGTGGGGGAAGCAAACAATGAGTGTCTTCAGCTGGCTTAAGAGACGTCCTCCCCACCCCATGGAGATACCTGCAAGCACCTGGAAACAAAAGGACTGTAACCACAGGGGTGGGTGAGAACAGGCTGGACCCAGGTCAGAACAGGCATCTGACCTGAGAAGGATTTTACCTGAAATAACAACTGGAGGGAGAAGTTAACATTTGTAACTGATTTCTGAGTGTATTCAGCTTAGCCTTGCGTGTTTTGCTTTATTTTGCTTTGTGACTTACTTTGTTCTGTCTGTTACTGCTTAAAACCACTTAAATCCTACTTTTTATACTTAATAAAATCACTTTTATTTATTTATAAACTCAGTGTAAGTAACTGTTACCCTGGGGGGCAAACAGCTGTGCATATCTCTCTTGCAGTGATATAGAGGGCAAACATTTATCATTTTACCCTGTATAAGCTTTATACAGAGTAAAACAGATTGTTTGGGGTTTAGATCCCATTGGGAGCTGGGTGTCTGCGTGCTAGAGATTTGTCCACTGATCTCAGTTGGGGCCTGCAGACCTTGTTGGAATAGAAACAAATTAATAATAATAACAATACAATGATGAACAATACGACCACGGGCTCTGAGAAATTACATTGCAATGGGACGGGAATTGAATTCACCTGTTTCCACACCGCATCACTAAACCAGTAAAGAGTCAAACAGATTCAAGAATTGGTTCGGAGTTTATTCATTGTTTTCCTCAGGGCGTCCTTCACCTCCGTGTTCCTCAGGCTGTAGATGAGGGGGTTCAACATGGGGATCACCAGCGTGTAAAACACTGTGGCCACTTTGTCTGTGTCCATGGAATAGCTGGAGGTGGGACGTAAATACATGAAGAGGAGAGTGCCAAAATACAGGACCACCGCGATCAAGTGGAAAGTGCAGGTGGAGAAGGCTTTGCGCCGGCCCTCGGCGGAGCGGATCTGCAGGATGGTGGAGATGATATAGACATAGGAGAGAAGGACAGTCACAAGGCTGCTCACTGTAATGCAGCTTGTGAAAGCAAGGATCACAATCTCATTGTTCCGGGTGTCAGAACAGGAGAGCGCCAACAGTGGGGGGATGTCACAGAAGAAATGATTGATGATGTTGGAGCTGCAGAATGACAGCCGGAATATAAAAAACGTGTTTATCATTGAATCCACCAACCCCCCAGCGTACACCAAAGCCACCAGCTGGTTACAAAGCTGCCTGGACATGGTGACCGTATAGAGCAGCGGGTTACAGATGGCCACATAACGGTCATACGCCATCACAGCCAGCAACAGGCACTCAACATCAGTAAAAACTACAGAGAGATTCATTTGCACAGCGCAGGCAGTGTAAGAAATGCTTTTCCTCTCGGCTAAGAAATTCAGCAGCATCTTANCTGTCTGTTACTGCTTAAAACCACTTAAATCCTACTTTTTATACTTAATAAAATCACTTTTATTTATTTATAAACTCAGTGTAAGTAACTGTTACCCTGGGGGGCAAACAGCTGTGCATATCTCTCTTGCAGTGATATAGAGGGCAAACATTTATCATTTTACCCTGTATAAGCTTTATACAGAGTAAAACAGATTGTTTGGGGTTTAGATCCCATTGGGAGCTGGGTGTCTGCGTGCTAGAGATTTGTCCACTGATCTCAGTTGGGGCCTGCAGACCTTGTTGGAATAGAAACAAATTAATAATAATAACAATACAATGATGAACAATACGACCACGGGCTCTGAGAAATTACATTGCAATGGGACGGGAATTGAATTCACCTGTTTCCACACCGCATCACTAAACCAGTAAAGAGTCAAACAGATTCAAGAATTGGTTCGGAGTTTATTCATTGTTTTCCTCAGGGCGTCCTTCACCTCCGTGTTCCTCAGGCTGTAGATTAGGGGGTTCAACATGGGGATCACCAGCGTGTAAAACACTGTGGCCACTTTGTCTGTGTCCATGGAATAGCTGGAGGTGGGACGTAAATACATGAAGAGGAGAGTGCCAAAATACAGGACCACCGCGATCAAGTGGAAAGTGCAGGTGGAGAAGGCTTTGCGCCGGCCCTCGGCGGAGCGGATCTGCAGGATGGTGGAGATGATATAGACATAGGAGAGAAGGACAGTCACAAGGCTGCTCACTGTAATGCAGCTTGTGAAAGCAAGGATCACAATCTCATTGTTCCGGGTGTCAGAACAGGAGAGCGCCAACAGTGGGGGGATGTCACAGAAGAAATGATTGATGATGTTGGAGCTGCAGAATGACAGCCGGAATATAAAAAACGTGTTTATCATTGAATCCACCAACCCCCCAGCGTACACCAAAGCCACCAGCTGGTTACAAAGCTGCCTGGACATGGTGACCGTATAGAGCAGCGGGTTACAGATGGCCACATAACGGTCATACGCCATCACAGCCAGCAACAGGCACTCAACATCAGTAAAAACTACAGAGAGATTCATTTGCACAGCGCAGGCAGTGTAAGAAATGCTTTTCCTCTCGGCTAAGAAATTCAGCAGCATCTTAGGGGAAATTATTGAGGAAAAGCAGAGGTCACAGAAAGACAAATTACTGAGGAAAAAATACATGGGGGTGTGGAGTCGGGGGTCAATCATGATTAACAAGATCATCCCCCCATTTCCCACAAGGGTGATACCATAAATCAGTAGGAACACCCCAAACAGGGGAACCTGCAGCTCCGGACGATCTGTCAGTCCTGAGAGAATGAACTCAGTCACCTCCGAGTGATTTCCCTTTTCCATCTCCTCTGAACACAGATCAGGCAGCTACAGGGATGTGGGCAGGTGGATGGTGCGAAAAACCTGTCCCTTCTCTGTAATGAAGTAAGTGAAGATAAATGGAGATCAGTTTCTTAATGGACATCAGTACCCGCTCAGGGAAGGGCTTAGTCCACAAAGCCAGATGTTCACAGCTGGTCATTCCAGGTGTTCGATAAAACGCACATGCTTTGCAAATACAATGACATGCAGGTTAATCATGCTCCACACACAAACAGTCCGGTTCACTAATCCGAGTAGCAAGTAGTGAATTGTGACTCTGATGTAAGAGAATCGGGGTGAAAACCATCTCAGTCTGAAGAGATTATTTGTTAGCTAAAGAAGGGGTGAGAGTAAAGGAGCCTCAATCTTTCTACCCTCTTTGGGCAGGGGGAGCTCTGAGGCTTGGCATGTCGGTTTGGGGTAAAGTTGCTTACTGTGCTGATTAAGCTTTTTGACATTTACTTTAGCCTGTATGAAAAGCCAGAGACATAACGGAAAGCACTGGCTTCAGTGACTATGTAATTGCCTATTTTTTCCAACCAAGGAGGTCGCTCCTTTAGCTGAAGGTGTAGGAATTGGGGCTGAGGCTTTTAGTGCTGGAGGTCTTGAATTCAATACCTGCTGATCGCCATGATGTCTGTATTTGTGTGTGTGTGACTGTGATGCTGGAGAATCGCACGTACCTGCTGAGAAGAGAGAGCGCGATGTGGTGGCATTTCCCCGTCGTCAGAAACTGCCAGTTTGGAGCATTCGGGAAGTTTTATAGTGATATTTGTGATCTGTGGGACATGATCCCTGAAGCAAATGGGAATGCCTGAGCTCAGAGAGACACAACACCTAATTAATGTGCTCAGTGAACCAAAGCCACCCTTGGTGTATCTCATTCCCTGGGGATCAATTTGACCTACACTTTCCTACTGTGTTATTAAATGATGCAATTTCTCCCAGAGTTACAGAATATGAAGTTAGGGGTAGATTTCATCCTGCTGTTTTCAGAGCAAACCTGGTGCTGCCTAGAGCTGATCAACAAAGGGGGGTTGTTTGCGGAGACTGAAAGCTTTTGCCTGACAAATTAATATTTTGAATCGGATATACCACAGGGGTGCCTCAGATAGCACACACCACCAATCTCTTCCATGGTCCACGCCCCCAGGCTGGACTACATACCCTATAATGCATGAAGGTCTCTCCTCTTGCTCAACTGCCCTGGAGCATCACCAGTCCCACAGCCATGGTTTGGGGAGGAGGGGAATTTGGCCTTTTTGATGGAATATGAAATATGAAATTATCTTTTCCCTGTGAAAGCAAAGATCACAATCTCATTGATGTGGGTGTCAGAACAGGAGAGCGCCAACAGGGAAAAGATAATTTTATGGAAAAAATAGTTGAATAGAAAATCCAATTTCCCATAAAAAAACTTGCTTAAGAAAAATTTTCAACCAGCCTTATCCACAAGTCTGGAATCACATGAACTGAAAGATAGATACAGCTGAAATGTACAAATTGTTTCAGAATCACCTCATTGTCCCGACCCCAATAGTTGAAATGTAAAACTGTAAGGCATGTAAGAGTACTCCAGATTATCTATCTATCTATCTATCTATCTATCTATCTATCTATCTATCTATCTATCTATCTATCTATCTATCTATCTATCTATCTATCTACAGGATCCCAATCACCATGGTATTCTATGCCCTCCATTGTTAATTTGGTGCTTCTCTGTAAAGCTGGAAATGCCCAATGTTCATCCATGTGCAGATTGAATGTTATGTGCAGCACCAATATCGAGGTCATTATTGTGCATACTAAACCTAGATATAATATATATTTTTAAAAGTTCGTGGGTATGGAAGAAGAGAGAATATTAAAACAAGGGATAATTAACAAGGTGCACCGCTTAAGATGCTTATTTAATATGAAATCAAATAAAAAGAAAATTAACACTGCCCTTGGAGTACATGTATTTTATCATCCTTTCTAACAACTCAAGCTAGTAAACACAGCGAAATGTGGTGTACTGAAAACAGCTATATAAATAAATCAAAGTCATCATGGTCTTTAAGTGAAAGCATAAAAATATGCACCAGAGGCCCAATTAAATAACCTACTCCTACCACACACCACTAAATCTTCAGGGAAAGCTGCTTTCGAAAAATGAATCATCTGCGAGAACACTAGCATGCTACGGACTTCTGCAGTTCACAAAACTATCCCGCTTGCATGCATATTATCTGCACACAGAGCTCAGCTTTAAGATGCTAAATAAATTCATGAGTTAACTAGAAATGCTCTCACCGCAAATATTAATACAATATTTTCTCATACTGGAAAGGAGAGTAAAAAGCATTCACTCGGAATTATACAATTTCTATGGAATGTCAACTCTTAATTTGATTAATACTTCACACACACAGAACAGTAAAACTAAGTAACAAAGCGACACAGACAGCAAAACAAAGCCACACACAAACACGTGACAACACTGAAAATACAAAGGGAAATAAAACATCAAGTGGTTGGTGATGGGTATTTTAAATGAGTATTTAGGCTCATGCAGTGCAAGTGCAACAGAGCCCTGTAGAAACAGGCAAAGCTCTCCTGGTTTCACATTGTATGTGTCACCAAGTTAAAAACTCAGAGTAGAATGACTCATTACATTTTTACACGCCCTGCAGGACATTAACACATGGCTTTGGAGTTTGCAGAGAGATCCCTACTTCAAGGAGCTTGCAAATAAGGTCTTTATTCTACACAACACCTAGCACCTCCACCAAGCCTAGTGCTGCTTGCTACTTATGAGTCAATGGGAGCACTCTGAAGAGCCAAAATGATACCAGATAGCAAAGATCTGGCCTGAATGGTTTCCAATGCCTCTCCCCAAACAAATTCTAAAACTTAATGGGAATCACTTGTCAGGAAATCACTTGTCAGGACAAGTGATTTCCATTATGTTTTAGCATTTGTTTGGGGAGAGCCATCTCTCTCCTGCACCAGGGCAGCCACTGAACTGGGTCTGGGAAGGGGTGGGGTGTCTCCCCCGCCACAGCAGCAACTGAGCTGAATGGGAAGGAGGGACATCTGTCCTTGGCAGCCGCAGCCATGGAGCTGTAGAGAGTCACGTCTCTTTCCAGCCGGCACAGCCCTGCACGTCCCAATTTCCCTTCACTCCCATCTCACCCCACTGCTGCGCCACCTACTCCCTAATCCTCCCAAGGCCACCACCTCATCTGACGCGTGCATCCTCTCCAGTGTCGAGGCACCTAATTAGGTGAATGGCCCTTCACAACCTCGTGCGCGAACACCCAGGCACACACCTTAGAAGGAACTATGGAAATGACCCTTCTGAATGGAATCACTATTATAAAAATGGTGTGTTGGATGACGGTGGTGCAGGTTTTGACAGATGAGATGAAGAGCTTGATTTTTATGGTTTCACACGCAAAGAGTAGCCTTCAACTTTCTAGGCAAATGCCTTTTATTTCACGGGAAAAGAGCAATTCCTGAATGAAAAATAGTAAATTCCCTGTGAAAGAGGGGACAATTTAATTTCTGTGCCCTTCCATGCATGGCCAGGGATTTCATCTTGTGAAATGACCAAGTTGGAACACTAACAGCTCCTATGTATTGCAAATATCCATTCTCTTCCTACAGGTCTCAGGTCTTGGTTGTTTCTGAAATACAGATGAGCCCTTCCTGCACAATCTCCTGTATGGAGATGTTCCTAGTGGCAGCCTCTTGTCCCTGCCCAGCAACCTGGTGAAGCTAGGGAAGAGAGAACGTGCGTACTCCCCTGCCTTCTAGTGACATCACACAGGCGGACGGGGCATCATTAGACCTACATTCCTCAAACTTGTGCCCATGAGGATGCTTAGGGCTTCTCTGCACTGTGCCTAGGTCTGGTGGATATTGCTAGACTTGATTAAAGAGGTAACCATAATATGGACACTACCCATTCGACCACATCCCCTGCTGGTGTAAATGGATGCCTCTCCCTGGGAGTGATTGGGCCAGATTCACAGATGGTATAAATCAGCCTAGCTCCATTGAAACCAAAGGGCCAGATCTTCAACTGGTGTGAATCTGAGCACGTTTTGAATCGTGAATGGGACAACGTACCAAAACACAGTCACTTGACATCTTTAAATCAAGACTGGGTATCTCTCTAAAAGAGATGTTCTAGTTTTAATTAATGGGTGAGGTTCCATGCCGTGTGTTAGCCAATGGTCAGACTAGAAATCATGAATCTATGGAAAATCTGTGTCAATTAAATGAAGTCAATGAGCCAATCCCCAGGTGGTGTAAATTGACATAGCTTCATAGAAGTCAATGGCCCAGAGCCCTCACTGGTGTCAATCACTGTAGCTCCATTGAACTCCTGGTGGCTAAAGGAAACTGCAGCACCATGGACAGCTCATCACTGGCAGGGACTGGGGGAGTGAGAAAGCGCTTGTTACCTCAAGGGGAATAAGGCAACGCTTCAAAGGAAAACTTTAGAAATGGTAGGGGAGAAATAGGAACGGAAAGCCCCTTTTCTCAGAAGATGGAAATTTGACTCCCTCCTGTATCTATCACCAGTGGATTTAGCCTCCCTCCTTGTGTGGTGTAAATAAAATAAAGAGGAGACAAGGTGATCTGGTGCAAACAAAGGTAAGTGTATTCAGGGTAAAGGTACAGAAAAATGGGAGGAATAGGGGAAAATGCAAACTTAATGAATACAATGAACCAGTGACCGGCTTTGGGAGCTTAAAGCTCAGGCCCAAAAACCCTCCCTTGGAAAATTGAAAACAATAATTGATGCCCCAACACAGACACCTTTCCGACTGTCCAGGTGCAGTGGATACCACGGACAGGTGTGATGCCCAGGACCGTGGAGTACATGTATTTTATAATCCTTTCTAACAACTCTCCGGCTGATTTAGAGCCTTTGAGGAGGAGCACTGGGGAGTCCAGATGACGGTTGGATTTCGTCGCTGGCAAGGAGACCCTCTGGGATGATGGACACCAGGAATGCAGGACCCTCCACAGGTAAGATGTGGCAGGAATGGTGGTGACAGGGCCTCCTTTTCCTCAACCTCACTGCGGGACGGCTGGTATTCTTCACTCTTCAGCTCTGGAGCACTGGGAAGACCCGACCGTGTACGTGCCGTCGCTGGGGTGGACAGCCCCGCGCAGGCGCTGAACAAGTCCTTATAAAGCTTTTGTGGCGGGGAAAGTTCTGAGGCGATGGAATGCTGAGGGCTGGTTTTGGCGGGAAAACCTGGTTTTGACTGGTTTGAGCCTGTGTCTTAATGGTAAACAACTCCGCTCTCAGAGATGGAGTCCAAGGGTCAATAGTTCACATACTCCATATTGGATCTTATTTTAAAGCCAGTGATTTACTTAACATTACTTCATAAACGCCTTATTAAACAACTAATTGAACATATTAAACAGTTTATACTTCTTATACCGAACACGCTCCTGGCTGGCTGCTTGGCCTGAACATACATTTCTCCTGAGGTAAAGGTGAAGCATTAGTGAAGGCTGGGCTATGGGGCAGTAGCCCAATGGAGCTGAAAGCAGTTTAGTTAAGGGGACACAGTGATGTGTGGCTGCTATTCTTGGGGTCCTTGGGCTGGGACCTGGAGTAGTGGTTAGGCCACTGAGGATGTGGCCTTCAATTGGACTACAGTCAAAGGGATCCAAACTACTTAGTGGCCCAGCTGGAGAGCTAGGGCCAGAAGGACCCAGAAAAGACAAAACCGTTGCCTCCAGGGAGGAAGCTCTGGGGGTATGGCCAGATACCAGGGCTGGGACTGTTTAAAGACTTTGGACATACAAAACCAGAAGGGGTGCTTGTGAGAGGTGGGTGCCACGCTGTTACAGACCCCTAAAGTCATTAAAGGGGTCCCTTAGAGATTGTAATTTCAGCACATCAGTTCACAATCCCAATGAGGGTCTCTGTGACCGAACCCATCACACTATGCACTTGGGTTTCCTGCATTTCCAGAAAGCATCCCAGCCCCTGAGTCATGTGCTATTCCAGTCTGGTTTGCTCTCAATCTCTCCTTTCAAAGTTGTTCTACTGTGGATAACTAGTTCAATAACCATTGGAACAGAGACATGAACTTGAGCATCTCACCCCCTAGGTGGATGCCCCTAGCCACCATCTTATAGAATCATTCTCTCTTTCTGGACCTGTGATTCTTCCCGTATTTTGTCCACTGATCTCATTTGGTGCCTGCAGACCTTGTTGGAATACAAACAAATTAAAAATAATAACAATACAATAATGAACAATACTCCCAAAGGCTCTGCAAATTTACATTGCATTGGGCTGGGAATTGAATTCACCTGTTTCCACTCCCCATCACTAAACCAGTACTGAGTTAAAGAGATTCAAGAATTGGTTAGGAGTTTATTCATTGCTTTCCTCAGGGCGTCCTTCACCTCCGTGTTCCTCAGGCTGTAGATGAAGGGGTTCAGCATGGGGATCACCAGCATGTAAAACACTGAGGCCACTTTGTCCATGTCCATGGAATAGCTGGAGATGGGACGTAAATATATGAAGAAGAGGGTGCCAAAAAGCAGGACCACAGAGGTCAAGTGGAAAGTGCAGGTGGAGAAGGCTTTGCGCCGGCCCTCAGCGGAGCGGATCTGCAGGATGGTGGAGATGATATAGACATAGGAGAGGAGGATAGTCACAAAGATGCTCATTGTAATGCAGCATGTGAAAGCAAACAGCACAATCTCATTGTTCCGGGTGTCAGAAGAGGAGATCGCCAACAGTGGGGGGATGTCACAGAAGAAATGATTGATGATGTTGGAGTTGCAGAATGACAGCCGGAATGTACAAAACGTGTCTATCATTGAATCCACAACCCCACAGCGTACACCCCAGCCACCAGCACTTTACAAAGCTGCCTGGACATAGTGACCGTATAGAGCAGTGGGTTACAGATGGCCACATAACGGTCATACGCCATCACAGCCAGCAAGAGGCTCTCAGCATCTCCAAAAGCAATAGAGAGATACAGTTGCACAGCACAGGCAGTGTGAGAAATGCTTTTCCTCTCGGCTAAGAAATTCAGCAGCATCTTAGGGGAAATTATCGAGGAAAAGCAGAGGTCACAGAAAGACAAATTCTTGAGGAAAAAGTACATTGGGGTGTGGAGTCGGGGGTCAATCATGATTAACAAGATCATCCCCCCATTCCCCACCAGGGTGATACCATAAATCAGTAGGAACACCCCAAAAAGGGGAACCTGCAGTTCCGGACGATCTGTCAGTCCTGAGAGAATGAACTCAGTCGCCTCCGAGTGATTTCCCTTTTCCATCTCCTCTGAACAGAGATCAGGCAGCTACAGAGATGTGGGCAGGTGGATGGTGCAGAAAACCTGTCCCTTCTCTGTAAGGAAGTAAGGAAGTAAGTGAAAATAAATGGAGATCAGTTTCTCAATGGACAACAGTACCCGCTCAGGGAAGGGGGGCTTAATCCACAGAGCCAGATGTTCATTCCAGGTGTTCGATAAAATGCAAACATGTGCAAATACAATGACATGCAGGTTAATCATGCCCCACACAGAAACGCTCCTGTTCACTAATCCAAACAGAAAACAGTGACTTGTGACTCTGCTGTGAGAGAATCAGTCTGAAGAGATTATTCCTTAGCTAAAGAAGGGGTGAGAGTAAAGGAGTGTCAATCTTTCTACCCTCTTTGGGCAAGGGGAGCTCTGTGGCTTGGCATGTCAGTTTGGGGTAAAGTTGCTTATTGTGCTAATTTAGCTTTTTGGCATTTACTTTAGCCTGTATGAAAACCCAGAGACATAATGGAAAGCACTGGCTTCAGTGACTATGTAATTAGCAATTTTTTCCAACCCAGGAGGTCGCTCCTTTAGCTGAAGGGGTAGGAGTTGGGGCTGAGGCTTTTAGTGTTGGAGGTCTTGAATTCAATACCTGCTGATCACCATGGTGTCTGCGTGTGTGTGTGACTGTGATGCTGGACAATCGCACGTACCTGCTGAGAAGAGAGAGCGCGATGTGGTGGCATTTCCCCATCGACAGAAACTGCCAATTTGGAGCATCAAGAAAGTTTTATACTGAGATGCGTGAACTATGGGACATGATTCCTGAAGCAACTGGGAGTACCTGAGCTCAGAGAGCCATAACACCTAATTAATGCGTTCAGTGAACCAAAGCCACCTCGGTGTAATTGGTGCCCTGGGGATTAATTTGACCTACTCTTTCTTACTGTGTTATTAATGATGCAATTTCTACCAGAGTTACAGAGTATGAGGTTAGGGGTAGATTTCATCCTGCTGTTTTCAGTGCAAGCCGGGTACTGTGTAGAACTGATCCACAAAGGGGGTTTGTTTGTGGAGACCAAAATCTTTTTGCTTAAAATTTAATATTTCAGCTTCAAAATACCACGGGGTGCATCCAATACCACACACCACCGATCTCTTCCATGGGCCAGGCTCCCAGGCTGGACTCCATCCCCCATGATGCATGATGGTCTCTCCTCTTGCTGAACTGCCCTGGAACATCACCAGAGTCCCACAGCCATGGTTTGGGGAGGAGGGGAGTTTGATATTTTGATTGAAAGCTGATAATTTCCAGGGAAAAGATAATTTTATGGAAAAAATAGTTGAATTGAAAATCCAATTTCCCATCAAATAAACTTCTCAAGGAAAATTTTCAAGCAGCCTTAGCAACAAATTTGGAATCAAAGGAACAGAAAGTTAGATACAGGTGAAACGTGCTAATTGTTTGTAGCTGTAGCTGATATCTTATCAGTCATTCCTGGTTTCAGAATCACCTAATTGTCCTGGCCCCAGTACGTGGAATGTAAAACTTGTAAGACATGTAAAAGTACTCCAGATTATCTAGCTATTTATAGCATGCCAATCACCATGGCATCCTATGTCCTTCCACTGCTAGGTTACTCCCCAAAGTTCATTCATTTTGCTTGATGGCGAGCACATGATGACCAGAGATGCTCAGGAGGAGACCATAGCATGCTACAGACTTCTGCAGTTCACAAAACTATCCCTTTTGCATGCATTTTATCTGCACACAGAGCTCAGCTTTAAGATGCTAAATAAATCTATGAGTCAACTTGAAATAGTCATGCTCTCATCGCAAATATTAATAGAATATTTTTGATAATGTATGTGAAGTTATAAGATTGTACTGTATCATGTTATTAATACATGTTACAAACTGAGGCTGGCAAACTAGTCTGTCTCAAAGAAAGAAATGTGCGCTCTGCTTAATTTTGCATCTAAACTGTAACCAGAGTCATCAAGCATGAAGGGAAGCAAAGGAAGCCCAAAAAGGTGAGGAAAAAACAGCAGGGAACATCTTTCTACATGGACATTTTGCCTTCTGGTAACCGGGTGGAAATGGTTCTAAAAGGGGGGATAGGGCTATAAAAAGAAGGGAGAGACATCCCAAGGCACCTCTCTCTCTCTCTCTCTCTCTCTCTCTCTCTGCCTGCCCATTGATTCACTGCATCTGAAGGGATAAAGGAAGCAGCCATTGGACTGGGGGATGGGTCTGACCTAAGAAGTTTGGTAGTAAGACTGCTGAAAGCATGTGGTGAGGAAACATTTGCTTTGAATTTCACATCATTTGCTAACTTAGGCACAAGTGGAATTCTAGCTTGATTTTTCTTGTAACCATGTCTGACTTCTATGCCTCCTTATTTGTACTCAGTTAAAATCTATCTTTGTAGTCAATAAACTTTTTGTTAATTTTATTTATTTCCCATCATTTATAATCCTTGAAACAGAGTTTAGGAGTAAAACTGCAAAACAATGGGGGCGGGGTGGAGGATAGGACAAGAACCGATGGACTTCAATTGCAGCAAGGGCAGTTGAGGTTGGACATTAGGAAAAACATCCCAAGAGTGAGAGTGGTGAAGCACTGGAATAACTTGCCCAGGAAGGTTGTGGAATCTCCACTGTTGGAGATTTTTAACAGCAGGTTGGACAAACACCTGTCAGGAATGGTCTAGATAATACTTATTCCTGCCATGAGCGCAGGGGAGTGGACTAGATGACTTCTCAAGGTCCCCTCCAGTCCTATGATTCTATGATCTCACAACGAGCCCTGCACTGGGAGGAGGGGGGACACCAGCCTGAGCACTGGGCAGGGCAAGGGACACACACCTGCCTACATTTGACATTCAGCTCCACTGTACCCCCCATCACATGCACACACATGACTTGCTGGTACCTCTTCGTTTTTCCTCCCTTCACTTACAATGAGTTGAGAACGGAAGCAGCACCTGCTCAGAACCCTAAAATCAGACTAAGAGTTGAATCTTTCCCTGTTTGCTAACCACACCCACGTTACCCTTAATACCTCTGGAGCTGCTTCCTGGGATGACTTTGAGATTTGTTCCCTGGAGCATCTTTTCTCCCAGGACAACAGGTGTGCAGAGCACATGCAATTAATGTTGTTGCCGTGTCTTTCCTTGTGGAAATGGAACAGAGGGCCAGAGCAGCAGCTGGTCTGGATCGCTGTCTTGCCCGTGAGGTCTTTTGAATATGATACAAAACTGAGGTGAATGTATTCCACTGGATGTGTTGGTCACCTCTCCAAAAGTCTCTTTAAGTAAGTTCCCAGCATTGGGACACGAAAGTGTCTAGAAATGGGTGAATTTCTTCTGGACGAATAATTTATTGTGAAAAACAATGCAGTTGTGGTTGACCTGAAAATCTTCACAAATGTGTTACAAAGTCTTCTAATAGCTTTTCCCCAAAACAATGTGTGTGGGGGAGGAGGATTTAGGTGCGGGTCGTAAAGCAACCACCGGTAGGAGGTGGTGATGCTCCCTCTCTTTGTAATTTTTAGCTCAATAGTTGGGGTGTTCACCTGTGAGGTGGGAGATCCTGGTTCAATTCCCCCTTCTGTCCAGTGCTGGGCAAAGATGTGCACTTGGGTTTCCTGTATTTCCAGAAAGCATCCTAGCCACTCAGTGATGTGCTATTCCAGTCTGGGTTGCTCTCAATCTCTCCTTTCAAAGATGTTCTATGGTGGATAACAAATTAAATAACCATTGGAACAGAGACATGAAGTTGAGCATGTCAGTGACCCGAACTACCAGTCTATAGAGTCATTCTCTCTTTCTGGCCCTGTGTTTTATCCACAATGCAACAGCTTCAATGGGAGAGAATGAGGCCATATCTACGCTACTGGCTAAATCGGGACTACTGCGATAGATGAAATGGTGTCGATTGAGCAGGTCTGGGGAAGACATGCTAAATCAATGGGAGACCTCTCACCTGTTGAAGTCTGTACTCCACCTCCCTCAGACACTATGTTCCATCATGGATCTTTCTCAGGGCTGGGCTACACTAATGCTGTCCAGGGCCGGCGCTCCCATTAGGCGACCTAGGCGGTCGCCTAGGGCGCTGCTATTTTGGGGGCGCCTGCGCCCCCGCCGCCCGTAGAAATTTGGGGGCGGGGCCTTCCGCCGCCGCTGTTGGGGGCGGGATTTCGGGGGCGAGACCTGCTGGCGCCGCTACTGATGCTGTCGGATGATCTATGTTACACTACATCCGGTACGTAACTCTCCCGGTGACATAGCACGGTGTGGACACCGCTGTACGTCAGACTAACTTAGTCAACTTGAAGTAGCGTAACTGAGATCAATTTACAGCAGTAGCGGAGACCAGTCCTGAGAACGATGCAGGACAGAACAGAGCCAGGTCACCAGGGCACTGTCCGGCAATGTGGGAGACCCACTTTCCAATTGCTTCTCCCCATCAGACAGAGGGGGGAAGTGACCTGTATCTCCCACATCCCACGGGAGTGATTTAATCACTGGGATAAAGTCTACAAGGGAAGCAGCGCCATTACCGCCTCTTCCATCCATTTTGTCAGTCTAGCCCTACATTATCTTTGCTTTTACATTGAAAAGTATCCAGGAAGGAAAGGAAATGTTCCATTTCTGGTCATGCTAAATATTTCCTTCGACCCCAAAGGAAATTTTTGTCAATGTTTTATATTTGCCAAGCATTTAGGGAATGTTAAGATTTGTTTCAGGTTGAACTGAATTTGTTTTTCAATTTTTTGTAACCACCCATTAATTCAAAAATCAGCTATTGGCCCAGCTCTATCCATTTGTCACTCACAGTAACCAGAGCTGTACAATTCCCAGAATCCCTATTCTTCAGAGTCCACAATACTTTCCAATAGAACTAAGAGTAAGAACTCACAGCTAACCTGCTGATGTGGTATAAACATCTAGTATGTGATATGACTTTTTCTTTCTGTTTAATTTATATGGTAGAGAAAACTCACCCTTTCCATATTATTTTGTATTCAGTTCAGTGCAGATTCTCACAGAGGATGCACACACACCATGCTCTCTTTTGGAAATGTTACCCTTGTTCTTATTTGTTTTGTTGGTCCCTTAATTTAAAATAAAAGCCATTGTGATGGAAATCACCTTTCTCCTCCATATGCATGGATACAAACCAGGTGACAATCTCTACAACAACCCCGCAGAGGACATAAAGGGCTGCAGAGGATCAGGAGGGTGTGCAAAACCCCCTTTGGTTCAGCCATAGAAATCACACGCTTTGTACTTGCAACTCCATAACGAAAACAAACCCGCTGCAAAGCAGAGGGAGATAGATTTGATGCCCCCCTCTTCTTATCCAATACAAATAGCTCTATGCTTTCAAAGCACATCACAGATATTCACACATGTGAAACAGGTGCCTCCTGGAATTTTTTTGGGGTAATACCCTAATAAAGCCCCGATCTTAGTTGGGGCCTGCAGGCCTTGTGGGAATACAAACAAATTAATAATAACAACAATACAATAATGAACAATACTATCACATGCTATGCGAAATTACATTGCAATGGGCTGGGAATTTAATTCACCTGTTTCCACTCCCCATCACTAAACCAGTACAGAGTTAAAGAGATTCAAGAATTGGTTAGGAGTTTCTTCATTGCTTTCCTCAGGGTGTCCTTCACCTCTGTGTTCCTCAGGCTGTAGATGAGGGGGTTCAACATGGGGATCACCAGCGTGTAAAACACTGAGGCCACTTTCTCTGTGTCCATGGAATAGCTGGAGGGGGGACGTAAATACATGAAGAGTTGGATACCATAAAACAGGACCACTGTGGTCAAGTGGAAAGTACAGGTGGAGAAGGCTTTGTGCCGGCCCTCGGCAGAGCGGATCTGCAGGATGGTGGAGATGATATAGACATAGGAGAGGAGGACAGTCACGAAGCTGCTCACTACAATACAACCAATAAAGGCAAACATCACAATCTCATTGATGCGGGTGTCAGAACAGGAGAGCACCAGCAATTGGGGGATGTCACAGAAGAAATGATTGATGATGTTGGAGCTGCAGAATGACAGCCAAAATGTACAAAACGTGTGTATCATTGAATCTACCGCCCCCACAGTGTACACCCCAGCCACCAGCCCTTTACAAAGCTGCCTGGACATGGTGACCGTGTAGAGCAGCGGGTTACAGATGGCCACATAACGGTCATACGCCATCACAGCCAGCAACAGGCACTCAACATCTGCAAAAGCGATAGAGAGATACATTTGCACAGCGCAGGCAGTGTAAGAAATGCTTTTCTTCTCGGCTAAGAAATTCAGCAGCATCTTAGGGGAAATTATCGAGGAAAAGCAGAGGTCACAGAAAGACAAATTACTGAGGAAAAAGTACATTGGGGTGTGGAGTTGGGTGTCAATCGTGATTAACAAGATCATCCCCCCATTCCCCACCAGGGTGATACCATAAATCAGTAGGAACACCCCAAACAGGGGGATCTGCAGCTCCGGACGATCTGTCAGTCCTGAGAGAATGAACTCAGTCTCCTCTGAGTGATTTCCCTTTTCCATCTGCTCTGAACAGAGATCAGGCAGCTACAGGGATGTGGGCAGGTGGATGGTGCGAAAAACCTGTCTCTTCTCTGTAATGAAGTAAGTGAAGATAAATGGAGATCAGTTTCTTAATGGACATCAGTACCCACTCAGGGAAGGGCTTAGTCCACAGAGCCAGATGTTCACAGCTGGTCATTCCAGTTGTTCGATACAATAAAGGCCCTTTATATCTGTATCTACAAAGATAGATTTTAAGTGAGTACAAATAAGGAGGCAAAGAAGTCAGACATGGTTACAAGAAAAATAAAGCTAGATTGCAACTTGTGCCTAACTTAACAAACAATGTGAAATTCCAAGCAAAATTTTATCCCCACATGCTTTCAGCAGTCTTACTGACCAACCTTCTTAGGTCAGGACCCCTCCCCCAGTCCAAGGACTGCTTCTTTTATCCCTTCACATGCAGTGAATCAACGGGCAGAGAGAGAGAGAGAGAGAGTGAGTAGTGCCTAGGAATGTCTGCCACTTCTTTTTATAGTCCTATCCCCCTTTTGAGAAACATTTCCACCTGGTTACCAGGAGACAAAATGTCTATGTGCAGGATGTTTCCTTGCTGCTTTTTCCTCACCTTTTTGAGCTTCTTTAGTTTCAATTCCTGCTTGATAACTCTGTTTACTGCTTAAATACAAAATTAAGCAGAGCACACCTTTCTTTGTTTAAGATAGACCTGTTTGCCAACCTCTGTTTGAAATGTATTAATAAGAACTTAAGAACATAAGAACGGCCATACTGGGTCGGAACAAAGGTCCATCTAGCCCACTATCCTGTCTTCCGACAGTGGCCAATGCCAGGTGCCCCAGAGGGAATGAACAGAACAGGTAATCATAGTGATCCATCCCCTGTCGCTCATTCCCAGCTTCTGGGAAACAGAGGCTAGGGACACCATCCCCGCGCATCCTGGCTAATAGCCATTGATGAAGCTATTCTCTGTGAATGTATCTAGTTCTTTTTGAACCCTGTTATAGTTTTGGCCTTCACAACATCCTCTGGCAAGGATTTCCCAGGTTGGCTGTGTGTTGTGTGAAAAAACACTTATTTTTGTTTGTTTTAAACCTGCTGCCTATTCATTTCATTTCGTGGCCCCTAGTTCTTGTGTTATGAGAAGGAGTAAATAACACTTCCTTATTTACTTTCTCCACACCAGTCACGATTTTATAGACCTCTATCATATCCTCCCCTTAATCATCTTTTTTCCAAGCTAAAAAGTCCCAGTCTTATTAATCTCTCCTCATACAGAATCCGTTCCATAGCCCTAATAATTTTTCTTGCTCTTTTCTGAACTTTTTCCAATTCATCTCTTTTGAGATGGGGCGACCACATCTGCATGCAGTATTCAAGATGTGGACGTACAATGGATTTATNCGATCTGTCAGTCCTGAGAGAATGAACTCAGTCTCCTCTGAGTGATTTCCCTTTTCCATCTGCTCTGAACAGAGATCAGGCAGCTACAGGGATGTGGGCAGGTGGATGGTGCAGAAAACCTGTCTCTTCTCTGTAATGAAGTAAGTGAAGATAAATGGAGATCAGTTTCTTAATGGACATCAGTACCCACTCAGGGAAGGGCTTAGTCCACAGAGCCAGATGTTCACAGCTGGTCATTCCAGTTGTTCGATACAATAAAGGCCCTTTATATCTGTATCTACAAAGATAGATTTTAAGTGAGTACAAATAAGGAGGCAAAGAAGTCAGACATGGTTACAAGAAAAATAAAGCTAGATTGCAACTTGTGCCTAACTTAACAAACAATGTGAAATTCCAAGCAAAATTTTATCCCCACATGCTTTCAGCAGTCTTACTGACCAACCTTCTTAGGTCAGGACCCCTCCCCCAGTCCAAGGACTGCTTCTTTTATCCCTTCACATGCAGTGAATCAACGTGCAGAGAGAGAGAGAGAGAGAGTGAGTAGTGCCTAGGAATGTCTGCCACTTCTTTTTATAGTCCTATCCCCCTTTTGAGAAACATTTCCACCTGGTTACCAGGAGACAAAATGTCTATGTGCAGGATGTTTCCTTGCTGCTTTTTCCTCACCTTTTTGAGCTTCTTTAGTTTCAATTCCTGCTTGATAACTCTGTTTACTGCTTAAATACAAAATTAAGCAGAGCACACCTTTCTTTGTTTAAGATAGACCTGTTTGCCAACCTCTGTTTGAAATGTATTAATAAGAACTTAAGAACATAAGAACGGCCATACTGGGTCGGAACAAAGGTCCATCTAGCCCACTATCCTGTCTTCCGACAGTGGCCAATGCCAGGTGCCCCAGAGGGAATGAACAGAACAGGTAATCATAGTGATCCATCCCCTGTCGCTCATTCCCAGCTTCTGGGAAACAGAGGCTAGGGACACCATCCCCGCGCATCCTGGCTAATAGCCATTGATGAAGCTATTCTCTGTGAATGTATCTAGTTCTTTTTGAACCCTGTTATAGTTTTGGCCTTCACAACATCCTCTGGCAAGGATTTCCCAGGTTGGCTGTGTGTTGTGTGAAAAAACACTTATTTTTGTTTGTTTTAAACCTGCTGCCTATTCATTTCATTTCGTGGCCCCTAGTTCTTGTGTTATGAGAAGGAGTAAATAACACTTCCTTATTTACTTTCTCCACACCAGTCACGATTTTATAGACCTCTATCATATCCTCCCCTTAATCATCTTTTTTCCAAGCTAAAAAGTCCCAGTCTTATTAATCTCTCCTCATACAGAATCCGTTCCATAGCCCTAATAATTTTTCTTGCTCTTTTCTGAACTTTTTCCAATTCATCTCTTTTGAGATGGGGCGACCACATCTGCATGCAGTATTCAAGATGTGGACGTACAATGGATTTATATAGAGGCAATATGATATTTTCTTTCTTAATATCTATCCCTTTCTTAATGATTGCCAATCTTTTGTTCACTTTTTTGACTGCCGCTGCACATTGAGTGGATGTTTTCAGAAAACANTCCTTTCCCCCTCATGTTATTATAACTTCACATACAATGTTGCCAGACATATTTTATCAGGACAATACTGATCAGCAGATTATAAGTTTTCAAATGATACATTATAAGGCATACTTTAAAAAGCCAACAAAACAAAAACAAAACAAAAAAATCCACACAAACAATTCCACCCCCACCACAAGCTACACTCTTCCAAATACAAGACAAAAAATCAGCTATTCAAACATATGAAACATAGAATGCGAGAGAACTTCTGTCTGTGAAGCATACCAAACACGTGTAGCCAAACCCATAGCCCTATGTAATCAGCAGCACAATCAGAACAAATTCCATGGGAACAACCCCTAGATTGCACAGTAACACCCTTTAAAGTCTGTGGGAATGTGAAAGTATTCTATCGCCATGAAACTCTTCAATCCCTCCCACCGCGAAAGAAACACACAGCAATAGCTCATAGTGTGTTTAACCTGCTCCCAATTGGTACATAACCTGGGGACCAAGCTGTGGAGGGGACCCAGCAGGAGTTAACATGGATTGGAATCTTGTTAACTTCTGGTCTGGTCTCTGTGAAGTCTGGATCTACCTCCACATCCCAGACAGTTCATGAAAAAGGCCTTCCAAGGGGACTTAGGACAGGGGCCAAATTCAGCAGACCCAGTGCTCCTCCATCAATGACTATTGCTAGATTTGACATCCCTCTGCTCTCATTCATTAAGGGATGAATACAGCCCTACATTTTGGGGAGATGTTTAAACAAGTGAAAAATTCCCCTCAGTGGATCTGTTAAGGAATGGAGCAGGTTTCAGTGAAGCCCCACCCTCCTGTGTGACATCACTAGAGGGCAGGGGGATAATGCACGTTCTCTGTTCCCTACTTTCTGGTTATGGACAAGGGGTTGCTGTTAGGACAATATCTAAGGGACCCCTTTAATGACTTTAGGGGTTGGTAACAGTGTGGCCCCCAACTCTCACAATCACCCCTTCTGGTTGGGTGTGTCCATAGTGTTTAAACAGTCCCAGTCCTGGTATCGGGCCATACCCCAGGGCTTCCTCCCTGGAGGCAACGGTTTTGTCTTTTCTGGGTCCTTCTGGCCCTAGCTCTCCAGCTGGGCCACCAAGTAGTTTGGATCCCTTTTAATGTTGTCCAATTGAAGGCCACTTCCTCAGTGGCCTAACCACTACTCCAGGTCCCAGCCCAGGGACCCCAAGAATAGCAGCCACACATCACTGTGTCCCCTTAACTAAACTGCTTTCAGCTCCATTGGGCTACTGCCCCATAGCCCAGCCTTCACTAATGCTTCACCTTTACCTCAGGGGAAATGTATGTTCAGGCCAAGCAGCCAGCCAGGAGCGTGTTCGGTATAAGAAGTATAAACTGTTTAATATGTTCAATTAGTTGTTTAATAAGGCGTTTATGAAGTAATGTTAAGTAAATCACTGGCTTTAAAATAAGATCCAATATGGAGTATGTGAACTATTGACCCTTGGACTCCATCTCTGAGAGCGGACTTGTTTACCATTAAGACACAGGCTCAAACCAGTCAAAACCAGTTTTTCCCGCCAAAACCAGCCCTCAGCATTCCATCGCCTCAGAACTTTCCCCGCCACAAAAGCTTTATAAGGACTTGTTCAGCGCCTGCGCGGGGCTGTCCACCCCAGCGACGGCACGTACACGGTCGGGTCTTCCCAGTGCTCCAGAGCTGAAGAGTGAAGAATACCAGCCGTCCCGCAGTGAGGTTGAGGAAAAGGAGGCCCTGTCACCACCATTCCTGCCACATCTTACCTGTGGAGGGTCCTGCATTCCTGGTGTCCATCATCCCAGAGGGTCTCCTTGCCAGCGACGAAATCCAACCGTCGTCTGGACTCCCCAGTGCTCCTCCTCAAAGGCTCTAAATCAGCCGGAGAGTTGTTAGAAAGGATTATAAAATACATGTACTCCAAGGTCCTGGGCATCACACCTGTCCGTGGTATCCACTGCACCTGGACAGTCGGAAAGGTGTCTGTGTTGGGGCATCATTTATTGTTTTCCAGTTTCCAAGGGAGGGTTTTTGGGCCTGAGCTTTAAGCTCCCAAAGCCGGTCACTGTTTCATTGTATTCATTAAGTTTGCATTTTCCCCTATTCCTCCCAGTTTTCTGTACCTTTACCCTGAATACACTTACCTTTGTTTGCACCAGATCACCTTGTCTCCTCTTTATTTTATTTACACCACACAAGGAGGGAGGCTAAATCCACTGGTGATAGATACAGGAGGGAGTCAAGTTTGCATCTTCTGAGAAAAGGGGCTTTCCGTTCCTATTTCTCCCCTACCATTTCTAAAGTTTTCCTTTGAAGCGTTGCCTTATTCCCCTTGAGGTAACAAGCACTTTCTCACTCCCCCAGTCCCTGCCAGTTCTGAGCTGTCCACGGTGCTGCAGTTTCCTTTAGCCACCAGGAGTTCAATGGAGCTACAGTGATTTACAACAGGAAGGGATCTGGGCCATTGACTTCTATGAAGCTATGTCATAGCTGGGGATTGGCTCATTGACTTCATTTAAGTAACACAGATTTTCCATAGATTCATGATT
>QXTE01000614.1:2853-203118 GCA_003942145.1 Platysternon megacephalum | reverse complement strand
CCCCTGTCCCCGACACCTGCCCTTTTTGCGGCGTGAGGGAGACCCTGGCGCACGTTTACATAGAGTGCGCCAGGTTGCAGCCCCTATACCGGCTCCTCACCAATCTGTTGTTACGTTTTTGGCTGCACTTTTCCCCTCACCTTCTTCTCTATGCACTCCCTATCCGTGGCCCCACAAAGTCACGGGACCTCCTGGTCAACTTCCTCCTGGCCCTGGCTAAAATGACCATCTATGCCACCAGGGAGAGGAGGTTGGCCAATGGAGGCTCCTGTGACTGTGGGGCCTGTTTCCGCTCCTCTATCCGTTCACGCATCCAGGCAGAGTTCCTCTGGGCGGCGTCCACTGGCTCCCTTGACGCCTTTGAGGAGCAGTGGGCGCTGTCCGGGGTTCTCTGCTCGGTGTCCCCGTCAGGTTCCCTTCTTTTGACCCTTTGACCTCACTCCTGTTCCTGTTATTTTATTAGTTGTCCCCCGAACTCATTTGGGTTCCCGGTCCTGTGGGTCCTCCCCTTAGGCTGGGGGGAGGATCCTTTAGCGGTGGGCGGGCTCCGCCCGCCCACTTCACGGAACCCAATAGGNTACGACCGGGGAGACTGGCTGGATCCCCTGACGCTCGCTCAGCGCATGGGGCTCTCCAGGCCTTGTTCTTCCCGGCGCGTACTTCAGGAGGTGAGGGCCGCCTTGCCGCCCGCTGCTCGGGCTTACCTCGACCGGGTCCTGCGAGAGGGTGCGCCCCGCCCACCCTCCACCCCGGGCCCTCCGGACCTTTTCATCGGGCCCCTGCCCCGTGGACCCAACTGGCCCCCCCGTCCCTTCTCCGCGAGCCGGCTGCACGATTTGCAGCCGGTCCGCTTTCAGACCGCGCCAAGGAAACATCTATACACGCTCGTGCTTCACACCCTTCATCTTCTCACCCTCGTGTCCCGCCCCGATACAAAGTGGCGGGACCTTCTGCCACCTTTGGAGGGTGAGAAGCCCCGGTGGGCCAGCCTCTATTCCACCCTGGTCCCGAGGCCCGCCGGGGATGTCAGCTGGAGGCTCGTTCATGGGGCCGTGAGCACGGGCGTGTACTTGGCGCGGTTTACCCCTGTCCCCGACACCTGCCCTTTTTGCGGCGTGAGGGAGACCCTGGCGCACGTTTACATAGAGTGCGCCAGGTTGCAGCCCCTATACCGGCTCCTCACCAATCTGTTGTTACGTTTTTGGCTGCACTTTTCCCCTCACCTTCTTCTCTATGCACTCCCTATCCGTGGCCCCACAAAGTCACGGGACCTCCTGGTCAACTTCCTCCTGGCCCTGGCTAAAATGACCATCTATGCCACCAGGGAGAGGAGGTTGGCCAATGGAGGCTCCTGTGACTGTGGGGCCTGTTTCCGCTCCTCTATCCGTTCACGCATCCAGGCAGAGTTCCTCTGGGCGGCGTCCACTGGCTCCCTTGACGCCTTTGAGGAGCAGTGGGCGCTGTCCGGGGTTCTCTGCTCGGTGTCCCCGTCAGGTTCCCTTCTTTTGACCCTTTGACCTCACTCCTGTTCCTGTTATTTTATTAGTTGTCCCCCGAACTCATTTGGGTTCCCGGTCCTGTGGGTCCTCCCCTTAGGCTGGGGGGAGGATCCTTTAGCGGTGGGCGGGCTCCGCCCGCCCACTTCACGGAACCCAATAGGTACACACCCACTAATGGCTGGCCTCAGAAAGTGTTACAACCTTCTGGTGACTCACAGCTAAAGGAGCTCTCTGAGGGAGGGCTTGCGCTTTCAGTGCTAAAGGACCAGAGTTTGATCCTCACGGACAACCCACACCATCCGTATGTACGCAGGCATGGTTCACTCACAGCTACACCCTGAAAATTATTGTTAAAACAACATGGGATTCTTTGTTTAAATCCCACCCCCTACGGCTTTCAGATGCAACTTGCTCAATTTTTTACAAGAAAAAGATGACTTTTTTTTAACTTTAACTAGAGGCCCTGCAAACTCCACCTGGGATCTGATTGCCAAGCCTCTAGCAGCATCACCAGCAGTAAAGGATTCTGTAGGCAGTACAGAATTCACAATTTGGGCAAGGATTCAGTGAGCACAATGGAATGCAACTCACTCTCCTATAGTTGTGTTGGATGTTTAGGGCTAACAGATGCAATGACTTGGATCCAACGGTACGGTCAGCTGGTGGGACTTGGTGTTATTCAGGAGCCAGCACAATCACCCTCACATCAGTATCTTCAGTTAGGCAGGTAACCCACGAGTCACTATAAACTCTCGGCTTGGCTGGTCCACACTGCTCCGTCACTTACAGTCTCCTGTAACAGTATGTTGAGATCTGGTAGGTAAACTGATTTGTTTTCCCTCAGAAACACCAATCAGTAATAAATCAGCTGTAGCTCGTAAGTGTCTGCAGCAGAATATTCAATTAGTTTGCAATGCATTCCTAATGATAATTAATTAGGGCATTATGAGCTCAATCACAGGGACTAAAAAGTAGCAAAAACTCGGTCGGATAACAAAAATGGCTGGCCACTTGAGACCAGTGACTGACACTGTCTCTCTCTGGTGTTGCTCTGTTCACAGCCCTCGCTGCTCAGGCAAGGGACCCTCTGAAGCACCACTAAGATTCCAAAATGAGATGCTAACAAGCACACAAATGATGTACAGGCAAGGAGCTGGTATTTGCTAGAGGGTGTGAGGCTGGTTCTAATTAGCACTGGGGTGCACTTGTGCTGACCTTTGCTTTCCTCCAGTCATCCTCTACCTGGCACACTCATTTCTCTCAGGCCTGTGTAGACGTCCAGCTCTAGGAAGAGAGCAGAATGGCATATTGAAAAGCTTCTGAAAGGCGGCTGGTGTTTGCTGGGAACACGACACTCCTCTCATTTAAAACATTTGCTCCCGTTGGATGGAAGATGGAACAAGGTGCAGATAACAGAACTCACGCTCATTCCCAGCGCCTGGGGTCTTGTTTTCAGTGCCTCTTGCCCTTTGGTCTTGGCTCCCCGTGCCCCAGAGTTGTGTACTTGTGCCTGTCTGAAAGGGTTATGAAACAGCCTCCCTGTATCTCTTCACCTCATTCCGTCTCCGTTTCATTTCAAATCTCAGCTGAAAACCACTCTTTTCTCTTTTGCCTCAGCCCCACCATTTCTTCCCTGAGCTTTTATTCATTCCTTAACTCTGCACAGTATTCCTTGGGGTGACAGAGCTTTTGTGGGAAGATGCTATACAAAAGAAAGTTGCATTGTCCTATATTAGTGTAATAAGATAACAGTTCTCTGTGAGGAGGAAGTGGTGATCAATGCATTAGATTTTTTGTTTGCCAGGGAATTAGGCCATTTAAAAAGAAGTGTGGTCTTGTTGCATAGGGACTGGACTTCAGCAGATGTGGGTTCTCTTCCCAGTTCCCTCAGATTTATCATGTAACCTGGGGCAAGTCATTTATTTTCTGTGTCCTTTGGGTGGAGATCTGCAAAACGGGGGGCAGAGGCAGAGAAACCCTGGGTCTGTTTTGTCTATTATGACTAAAGCACTTCAGGGCAGGGTTTGTCTCTTATTATGTGCACGTACAGCACCTAGCACAATGGGGCCCCAATCATGGCTGGGTCTTCTGAGCACCCCTGTAATACAAAGAAATAAATGATAATAGCAGCTTTAACATAAAAGCGTAGCTGTGGTTGAGGAGAAACTGCCTTAAGGATTTGAGAAGGAGAAAAGGACTGAGTAGCAGTAGTACCAAGGGGTGGAGAATGGAGCAATGCCATTCTGAGCTTCAGTAACTGAGATCTCTTGGTAAAGCTGACTGAATAATTGGTAATCAATAATTTGTCTGATGGATTTCACCTCTGTTTTATAGAAAAATCCACTAGCAGACTGATTGTCTCAAATTTCTTTATTTGATGGCATTTTCATTAGGGTCCATTAAATCTGCAACTTGCTACCTACAGTCTGAGATGAGAGCAGTGTGGTTTCATTATGCTAAGTGGCATCATTTCTGCTCCGTGATTGCAGGAACATAGTAACCCTTAGCATCAGGATTCTAGTGCAACTGTTTGTGGAAAGCAAATCTAACGTTCTCTTTCCACAAATTCTTGAGCACCCTGAGCAAGCTTAAAATTAACTTTCCATCATGGGCATTTAAACAATTAAATTTAACCATCTTAAACAAGCTGATGGATGTTTGAAAGGGGCATGGATGTGGACTAAATGAATCCATTTAGAAAATCAAGAATATTTTCAGATGGTTGCTGGTTGTATTCAGCCACCTCTAATCATTATCCTTGCCCTCTTTGGTGGGGAAAATCAGAACTCCAAGGCAATAATCAGAAGGAAAGGCAGTGCTGGCTTAGCTATGGAGATACTCACATGGTCCCCATTCACCACAGTATCAGTTTACCTCATTTAGGAGTTNGCTTAAACAAGCTGATGGATGTTTGAAAGGGGCATGGATGTGGACTAAATGAATCCATTTAGAAAATCAAGAATATTTTCAGATGGTTGCTGGTTGTATTCAGCCACCTCTAATCATTATCCTTGCCCTCTTTGGTGGGGAAAATCAGAACTCCAAGGCAATAATCAGAAGGAAAGGCAGTGCTGGCTTAGCTATGGAGATACTCACATGGTCCCCATTCACCACAGTATCAGTTTACCTCATTTAGGAGTTTACACCACTCCTAAAACAGAGAAGTATTATTCCCATTTCACAGATGGCAAACTAAGGCTCAGCGAGATTAAGGCCATATCTACTCTGTGGACTCTACAGATATCCACGTGCACGATTGTGCCATAACCACCCTATTGTCCACCTAGAAACCCCTGAAGCATGTGTCTCAGAACAAGCAGATGCTGAGCTAGCTAGCATGCCCGAGGGGTGTGGGTAAGTACAAATTAGCTGTAGAATGCCCCCCTACACAGCCCACTCTGCAGTGCAGAGGCAGGTAANTGAAGCATGTGTCTCAGAACAAGCAGATGCTGAGCTAGCTAGCATGCCCGAGGGGTGTGGGTAAGTACAAATTAGCTGTAGAATGGCCCCCTACGCAGCCCACTCTGCAGTGCAGAGGCAGGTAAGGAGCAGGTACCAGGTCTCGAGTTTTCATAGTCTTCCATCCACATTCCCACAATGCAATGGAGCCTTTTCTACCCTTACAAAATCTACAAAGGTCCCTTTCCCCTTGCACGTTCCAGGAATAGCATGGTGCAGACCACATCCGATCACCTTTCTGCTGCACCCTATACAACCAAGAGCAGCAGCATGTCCCACCAATCATACCAGAGTCTGAAAGACCTCTGGGTGGAGCAAACCATCCTCCACAATTTGGGCCAAAGCAGCAGGAACATACACCTGTATTGGGAAATTTAACAGAAGCTGGCAGAGTCGGGCATTCACTGGACCCCATTTCAGCTCAGGGAATGGATGAAACACTTGAAATGGCTGTACAGGAGAGCCAGCGACTCTAATAGTCAGTTTTGGGGGTGGGGGGCTGGGGGGAGGTCGTGCAAGATGACCCTTCTACAAGGAGCTTGACCAGGTGCTGTCTATGGAGCCTGCTCAGTATGTCCTGCTGAACCCAGATGGTCTAATTGTCTAACAGGACTGTTAGGAGGAGGCTGCAGGGACTATCAGAACACCAGGAAAGTAAGGAAGAGGCAATTTTGCACCTGTACCCAGAGGCCCCCCAAGGTCATAGAAGCCCCCCAATGATGAGCCTCAAGAGAGACTGGGTGCCTCAGCAGGTCTGACCCCCCCAGTCTGGTAAGTTACAACCCCACCACCTTATCCATTGTGCAACTGCCCTGCGAAGAGGGGTCTCAAAACAGCCTTTAATTGCAATTGCAACTGGGGAGAATGATCGGTCAACTGGCTCAATACAGATGTATTCTTCCCACCCAGCAATCCCTCCCCATGTCTTGAAAGTGTGCAGGTAGATCTGACAACAGGGATCTCTGAACAGGTGTGAGTTGTGGCAGGCACTTAAGACAAATCCAGGCAGACAAGGGCTGCACTTGATGCCATCAGTAGAAAAACCCCACACAGTAAACAGGTTCCAGAGAAGCTGAGAGGAAGGGATAGAGTCAGCTGTTAATTGCATTATTCAGTGAAGTACTTCGAACCCCACTGGGTAGCAGATAAAATTTCAACTACCCCTAGCAGCCAGTAAGCTACACATAAAAGTGTTGTATAAAATAGTGCTAAGTAGCACTCTCCATACAGTTGTAAACTGGGATGCAAATATAAAGTGACAAGCTATTCAGTATTGCAGAGTCTTCAGTTGTCACTGGCAGCAGATCCATCTCAAGACTTAGGGCAGCTCTACACTGCAAGCTGCTTCAGCAGCACAGCTATGCTGCTGTAACACCGTAGTGTAGATAATCCCTTTCTTTGACATAGGAGGCATCTGTCAATGTAGTTAATCCATCTCTCCCAGAGGTGGTAGCTAGGTCAATGGAAGAATTCTTCCATCCACCATAGCTGTTTCTACACTAGGTCAACCTAACTACAGTGCTCAGGACACAAACATTTTCCACAGCCTGAGCAATGAAGCTCGGTTGATCTAATTTTTAAGTGCAAACTAGACCTTAAGGACAGTTAATCACAGCAGATGGGATGGGTTACATACAGGTATCAATAGTGACAAGTATAAGCACATTGAACAATGAATGCATGCATCATACCAGAGTCACAACTGCCAACAGTGAAACCCCACCCCAAGGTGTAAACACAATCTTGGTACCCTGTAATGACTGCCTTTAAAATAGGTGTGCAGTGTGACATGCATAAATGGACACAGAACTTCAGCAAATACAAATCAGAGAACAAAACCCTTTTAAGGCAATTTTGCCCCATTTGTATGTCTGTATTTTCTGTCATATACAGTTAAAGCAGCTTCACACAAAGGCTGTAAAGCACTTGGCAGATGTCATCCTCTGCCTCCCTCCAGGAGATGTGAATATATTGCATCCCTAATTTGTCTAGCCTGCCTGGACTCAGGACCAGTATGCATGTGTGTAGGATCCAGCTACCGTTACAGAGCTTGCAAATTTGAATTGTCCGGCACCCACTTTGGATAGAAATACTCACCTTCACAAGTGTTATGCAGTGTGCAGCAGGACGTGATCATACAAACAGCATTTGCAACACTGGCAAGCTGATGGGTTTGTAAACAATGCCGAAAATACTTTAGCCTACCAAACACGCATTTGACCACCATCCTGCAACTGCTGAGTTTGAAATTGAATTCCCCTTTTCCGGGGGCTATAATGGTTTCATGAGCCAAGGCTGGAGTGAGTATGTGGGGTCCCCCAAACTAACAGTTGGCGCAACTATACCATTATAACCGCATTGTTTCTGGGAAACAAAAGCCCTGCTGCCCCCTTCAAATGCAAGCCTGATCTCCTCAGCATCCTGTCATTATGAACCTTTCCCATGATTTCCATATTAGTATTCATAAACCTGCCTCTATGGTCCACTAAACCTTGCAGGACAATGGAATGGTATCTTTTGCTGTTCACATACTTGCTGCTTGTGGCAAGCAAACGAGCACCATCAATAGCCCCTGAACAGTTTGGGAACCCCATCCTCTGAAAACCAGCTATTATTTCTGGAACATTTATTATGCCAACCACCCGAGGGTAAGCCACAGTGTTAATTGCTCTACAATCATGACCCCAACAGTGGGCTTTCCAATGGACCTATAGCTGTCTGGGGTAGCCAGCTTCCACAGGCAATAGCAAATCACATCTGAACCAGCATGGCTTCCCTCAAGCTAGTGTTCTGGTGCTGGAGGATTGGTGCAAGCTCCTCACATAATTCCATGAGGGTCTGTTTCCTCCTGTGGGAGCTCTGCAGCCACTGCTGGCCATCCTAGGTCTCCAGGATGACGTTTTTCTTACCATACCAGGCTAGCTCTCCTGCATCAGAAGCAATGGTGCACCATAACGGATTGCGTGGTGATAGCAGAATTCAGCGTAACTGTCCAGTGTGACAAATGAATTTTCATCATCCCTCAAGGCCACCTGCCTTCAACAGGTCAGAAATGTCTGCCAAAATGCCATTCAGCATCTTGTCTAATGCATACTTCATTGCATAAATATTTGTCCCACCATAAGGAGCAGGGTCACCTTAGCCAATTGATCCATGATTGTGATGCACTTTGGCACATATAAAAGGGAGAGGCAATTAATCTTGAAGTGCCATCGGCAAATGCGTGAAGGCAGGGAATAGTACCATACCACCTGGCAAGCAGTTCCTAGCCTAGAGTGTCTCCGTGTGATGCAAACAACCCTGAGATACAACCCCTGTAAAGATAGTGCTAACTCGTGTGCCTACAGCAGCAGCGTGGATCTGGGTAGATGCGTGTACACTGTGTTCTATACGTGGCCATGTGACACTAAAAGCATCCCGTATTCCCACCTTACACACTATTGTAATAATCTTTATACAAAATATGCCTTCTGAGGTATCATTTAAAAACTCTCTGATCATTATTATTCTCGTGTGATGTATGTACATGACCAGTATAAAAAGTGATGAATATATGCTGGAATTATAACTAAAGTGTGCGTGAACCAGGTATGTCAGGGGGAGTTGTTAAAACAGGTCTATCCTAAATAAAGGAATGTGTGCTTACCTCAATTTATATTCAAGCAGTAAACAGACCCATCAAGCTAACAAGCGATGGAGGCAAACCTCACACTGACAACTGGGGGGAAAAGACAGCCTGGCATCTACACCCAGCTGGAGAGAGAAGCTTGGTTTGTGTTTTGCTTTTCCGAAGAATCAATTTCAAAGGTTCACTGGTCTATAAAGACAGGGGGGCTGATCCTCAAGTGATATTAGGGTGACCAGATGTCCCGATTTTATAGGGACAGTCCCGATTTTTGGGTCTTTTTCTTATATAGGCTCCTATTACCCCCTATCCCTATCCTGATTTTTCACATTTGCTGTGTGGTCACCCTAAGTGATATGCAACTGAATCAGCTGATTGTATACAATATTACTGTATTATAGAGTGTGTAGAGTGAGGTCTTTTCTGAAAGCTAATGACACACTGATGATTAATATAATTGTAAAATGTATTACACTATAGAAGGAATAATGAGCACTCGATATGTTTTAAAGTGTGTGGCCAAACAAAGGAAGGAACATTTCCCACAGGGGGGAGGGGAAACACAGCTATTTACCTGTCTCCTATGTCAATTAAGCGTGGTGCAATCAGAAACAATGGAAGACCTATTTACATAAAAATCATACAGGGGGATGGGAGGCCCACAGGAAGGGAAGAACAGCATGAGGCCATCCTGACTCTTGAAACAAGGTCAAGGACAGAAGCCATCTTTGGCATCCACCTCTAGATAGAGAGAGAGGCCAGGGGTCTTGCAAGCGGAGAAAGATAGGCCAAGGGGGAGGGGGTGTGAAGCCTCTGGAACTGAATGTAGATGAGAAACCTGCCTAGGCAAAGATCTTTCTCCTACGATGACAAGGGAAGCCAGCACTTTGTACTTTTGTAGAAGGTCCTGACTGAGGAAAAGTCAGCCATGGATCGGAAGAAGGAGGACTGGTGAGAGGAACTATCTTGCTAGATTAAGTTTTAGACCTTTACAAGCGTATTTTATTTTACTTGTAACTATCTTCATTCCTTATGCTTTAAGTCACTTAACAAAATACACCTAGGATTTATAAATGTATTTCATTTTTACCATAAACCAACTCATTTGCTGTGTGTAAAGGGAAGGGTGTATTTACCCCCCAGTTAAGTTAAGTTAATAAGCTGTGGTGTTTTGGGGGGTCTTTATAGGAACAAAGAAACCCATGTTATTTCAGGAGAGGGCTGGACATTGCAGAGCACATGGTTTTCTGAAAATTCAGGACTAGGAGTGTATTGGGGTCACTCTGCAAGTACAAACAAGGCTGGTGGAAGCCAGAGTGGGACTGCAGATAGGCTGCTGGGGTCAGAGCTGCTGAACCAGGGCTGTCTAGCACACAGACACTCAGGGTGTGACCTGCATGCTGATCATTTGGTTGTGAGAAGGCCAGGTTGGGAGCTACAACAGCAAAGCATTGTGAGGCACCCAAGATTACAGGGCAGGTGGTAACCCCTCACTGGTCTGGATTGCAGCCCAGAATGTGACAGTCCAGCACAGCACCATGCAGACTCTCAGGGTGGGTTTGGCTGGTATGCAGCTGCATGAAGTTGAGCCATTCCTGGGGTACGAATGCCAGCCTGGGGTATGTAAAGATAGTGTAAGTGATTTGTCACACCGGAAATCTGTGGTAAGACCAAGAATTGAACTCAGATCTCCTGAGTACCAGCCCAGTGCCTTAACCAGAAGATCCTGCCACCCTTTGTTTCTCACATCTATTTCAATTGTAGGCCTTTGGAGCGTTGACTGTCTCTTACCACGCAGACATAGTGCAGTGGGGCCCCAATCTCAGCTGAGACCTCGAGGCACTACTAGGTAATACAAATCATCATCATGATCCCAGAAATCCCCACTACATGCTGCAGTGTCAAAGGATGTTTGGTATGACAGAATGGTATTTCAACAGAATGGTATTTCAAACCCCAGACACAGACTTACCAATGGCCTCTGTGCTGCTTCAGTAGCAGGAGTAACATCGGTATCATTACAACTGGTCAGAAAAGTTTAAAGGACACATTTTTTTCATTGAAATTTGCTGATTCACTGAAGTTGAAACATTTCATGAGATCCTGGCCATGTCAACAATATTCCATCAGAGATTAGGCAGGCTTCCATCAGAAACTTGCCTGGTTTCCCACCCCATATCTCAGCGGCCTGTCTGGCAGGCTGATGGGGTGCTAAATGAGGAGCCTGGAAGTCCTGGGAGCCCAGCTCCCAGATTAGCAGCTCCTTGGCAGCCCAGGCTCCCAGGATTGCTGAGTGGAGAACAGTAATTTTGTTTTGTTGAGCACTTGGAAGCATTTGTGTTTTGTTCCAAACCAAAATGAAACCAAACTTAGAAATCTTGAAATCCTCCATTAAACACAATTATAGATGAGCTAGTACGAGAAAACAATATTGGTGAGCATAACAGGCAGTGGTCTCAGTGCAAAAACAGCCTAGCTTTGTCAAGCCTTTGGGGGGAGGGGAGGCAGGGGGGAGGGAAGTGAGGAACACACACATTGTGGTAAAGAGTTTTAAGAAAGGTTTGGAAGTAGGATAACAAGGTACCTTTGTAAAAAGAGCAGGAGTACTTGTGGCACCTTAGAGACTAACAAATTTATTTGAGCATAAGCTTTCGTGGGCTACAGTCCACTTCTTCGGATGCATAGAATGGAACATACAGTAAGAAGATATTTATACATACAGAGAACATGAGAAGGTGGAAGTAGCCATACCAACTGTAAGAGGCTAATTAATTAAGAGAAGCTATTAACAGCAGGGGAGAAAAACTTTTGAAGTGATAATCATGATGGCCCATTTCGGACAGTTGACACGAAAGTGTGAGGCTGCTTCAACATGGGGAAATAGATTCAATTAGTGTAATGACCGAGCCATTCCCAGTCTCTGTTCAAACCTAAGTTGATGGTATCTAGTTTGCATATCAATTCAAGTTCAGCAGCTTCTCGTTGGAGTCTGTTTTTGAAGCTTTTTTGTTGCAAAATTGCCACCTTAACGTCTGTCACTGAGTGATTAGGGAGGTTGAAGTGTTCTCCTACTGGTTTTTGAATGTTATGATTCCTGATGTCAGATTTGTGTCCGTTTATTCTTTTGCGAAGAGACTGTCCGGTTTGGCCAATGTACATGGCAGAGGGGCATTGCTGGCACATGATGGCATATATCACATTGGTAGATGTGCAGGTGAACGAGCCCCTGATGGCATGGCTGATATGATTAGGTCCTGTGATGGTGTCACTTGAATAGATATGTGGACAGAGTTGGCAGCGGGGTTTGTTGCAAGGGTAGGTTCCTGGGTTAGTGTTTTTGTTGTATGGTGTGTGGTTGCTGGTGAGTATTTGCTTCAGGTTGGGGGGCTGTCTGTAAGCGAGGACAGGTCTGTCTCCCAAGATCTGTGAGAGTGAGGGATCATCTTTCAGGATAGGTTGTAGATCTTTGATGATGCGCTGGAGAGGTTTTAGTTGGGGGCTAAAGGTGACGGCTAGTGGCGTTCTGTTATTTTCTTTGTTGGGCCTGTCCTGTAGTAGGTGACTTCTGGGTACTCTTCTGGCTCTGTCAATCTGTTTTTTCACTTCAGCAGGTGGGTATTGTAGTTTTAAGAATGCTTGATAGAGCTCTTGTAGGTGTTTGTCTCTGTCTGAGGGATTGGAGCAAATGCGGTTGTATCTTAGAGCTTGGCTGTAGACAATGGATCGTGTGGTGTGTCCTGGATGGAAGCTGGAGGCATGTAGGTAAGTATAGCGGTCAGTAGGTTTCCGGTATAGGGTGGTGTTTATGTGACCATCGCTTATTAGCACAGTAGTGTCTAGGAAATGGACCGCTTGTGTGGACTGGTCTAGGCTGAGGTTGATGGTGGGATGGAAATTGTTGAAATCATGGTGGAATTCCTCAAGGGCTTCTTTTCCATGGGTCCAGATGATGAAGATGTCATCAATGTAGCGCAAGTAGAGTAGGGGCGTTAGGGGACGAGAGCTAAGGAAGCGTTGTTCTAAGTCAGCCATAAAAATGTTGGCATACTGTGGGGCCATGCGGGTACCCATAGCAGTGCCACTGACTTGAAGGTATATATTGTCCCCAAATGTGAAATAGTTGTGGGTAAGGACAAAATCACAAAGTTCAGCCACCAGGTTTGCCGTGGCATTATCGGGGATACTGTTCCTGATAGCTTGTAGTCCATCTTTGTGTGGAATGTTGGTGTAGAGGGCTTCTACATCCATAGTGGCCAGGATGGTGTTTTCTGGAAGATCACCGATAGATTGTAGTTTCCTCAGGAAGTCAGTGGTGTCTCGAAGATAGCTGGGAGTGCTGGTAGCATAGGGCCTGAGGAGAGAGTCCACATAGCCAGACAATCCTGCTGTTAGGGTACCAATGCCTGAGATGATGGGGCGTCCAGGATTTCCAGGTTTATGGATCTTGGGTAGCAAATAGAATACACCTGGTCGGAGTTCTAGGGGTGTGTCTGTGTGGATTTGCTCTTGTGCTTTTTCAGGGAGTTTCTGGAGCAGATGGTGTAGTTTCTTTTGGTAATCCTCAGTGGGATCAGAGGATAATGGCCTGTAGAATGTGGAGTTAGAGAGCTGCCTAGCAGCCTCTTGTTCATATTCCAACTTATTCATGATGACGACAGCACCTCCTTTGTCAGCCTGGTGCTTATTCAAAAATTTAACAAGTGATTGCTGGAGGCTGGAGTACTGCTGGCATCATTAATAATACTCCTGCATCACGAAGGGAGTAAACAAGCCACATGGATACCAACATCCAATGTGGATGAGGGAGACATAGGGCTCATTTGCTGCATGTGCTATACGGGAGAGGAATCTCGTCAGGGAAGTATGTTTTATTCTCGTATTCCTAAGGGCTATTACAAATAATGGAGGGTAAGAAAAAGAAATTAAAATCCATAAAAAGCACTTGACAGGGTCTCTTTTTAACATCACCATTGATTTCTGAGCACCCGGCCCATGTTCATTAAGCTGGGAGAATTATAGCCACCCAATTTGGACAATGGCAATGTTCTCTCTTAAACAGACTCATGATATATAATTTGGCTTTAGTTACCGGAATAGTCAGTGATTTCCCTTTCGTGGTAGCTCTGATTTCACATATTAAAATTATACAGCTCTGGAGTGATGAATAATCTCCACTCCAAGAACTCTTTCTTATGAGCACTGTAATATTATGTCAGAGTATCAGTCAGATCTTCCTAATGGCTTTTTGATACAGGTCATTTTCCTTTCCTTGTCCTCCACTCCATCTTCCCGTCTTCCTTCAGTTTTATTTTCCAACTCACACCCCGTGCCACGTCCTTCCATGTAGACAGATCCATCTCCCTAGCTTTCTTATGTACAGGAGAGACTCAAGGAAGGCAGGTCTTTCCTATGGGTGGACAACTTCATACTTCTCATGGTGGATTTGCTTTTAAAGCTGACATGTTAGACTACTGACCACCAGGTAACAACATGCATGTTGTGTGTGGAGGGTGCCTCTTCAAATGGATTTCTATTCTTTTACTTTGACCTGCATGCAGAACACATCTATATATGTGCAAAATTGTTAGAACATCTAGATCCCCTAGAACTGCAGGAAGACAGCAGGGCCCAGTATAGGTCACAGTGGGCTAGGAACAGGAAACCTATGGTCCCTTCCTGATTCTGTCATTGACTAGCTGTATGACCTTCAGCAAAGCTCTTCACCTCTCTGGGCCTGTGTTTCCCCACCTCTAAAATAGGGAGAGTGATATTTACTTTCTATCGTAAAGTGTTTTGGATTTTGCACTGCAGAAAAGATAATATAAAGCTTCACATGCTAGCAAGGTTAACTCATCTTTCAAAATGGCACCAGATCCTGCCATAGCAGATGCAAAACCTGCAGACATATCTCCACTGTTATGATCAATACTCCCCATACAACACCTTTCAAGATCCATGGGTCCTAGACAAATGCCTCTGACAACATGCAGTGTACTTATCTAGTTGCCTAACTGCCCCAAAAACAGATACGTGGGTGAAACCAGACAATCTCTATGCTCTTGAATGAACTCACACAGAAAAAAAATAAGACAAAAACACCATATCATCCATGGGCGAACACTTTTCACAAAACGATCACTGTATATCTGACCATTCTCTCCTTGTCCTCAAAGGAAACCTGCAAAACACCTTCAAAAGATGAGCCTAGGAGCTTAAATTCGTAACTTTGCTAAGACTCTACAAATCATGGTCTTAATAAAGACACTAGGTTTGTGGCTTATTACAACAATGTGTAACACACTAACCCCCCTTTTCTGTCCTATGACTGCAGAAGTGTTATCAGGCCACTTCATCTTGAACAGTCCCTGAGAATGTGTTAACTACTTATATTAATTCTGTTCCACCTTGTATTTAGCTGTGACACTGAGGACCTTTCCTAGACCTGAAGAAAAGATCTGTGTAGCTCAAAAGCTTGTCTCTTTCACCAACAGAAGTTGGTCCAATAAAAGATATTACCTCATATCCTGGCACTGACATGGCCGCAAACAATCGTCCTTCCAAGACAGGCAATTTTGGAGTACCACACCATTCTTTTACATGAGACACAAGGTCAGATCCTGCTCCCTGGAAATGAATGGAAAGCACCTTATAGAAGCAGGGTCACATTCTTCATAACCATGTTCCTATCAGCTATCTATAGACATTATGTAAAAATGGCACCTTCTTACTAAAATGTTCTGCTGGCTTTGTGTAGCCAGAGTCACATCCACTGATTCTAATATAACGTTATATTAAGTTTTACTTTTTTTTAGCCCTACAGAGCCCAGACAGCTATGAGAAGGGGAACTGGATTCCATTCCAGTTCATGCCTCATTAATAGAAGTGTTAATGAAGCTCCACTTCTGGAATCTCATTACTGGTGATGATGTCTGACCCAGAAAGAACCCAGCTGGCCAATCAGATCCCAGAGTGAGGTTTCAGTGCTCGCATTTAGAATACTGCCGGGTAACATATAATCTGAGTACATCTGATACTGAAGTCATGAAGGCTATGTCTACATTAAAGGCTAGGGGTGTGATTCCCAGCTAGCATACACATTCTCACGCTAGTTCAATGACAGCTAGCCTGAGTATAAATAGCAGCGTAGGCCACAGTAGCTTGGACAGCAGCAGCAGCATGGCTTGGCTGTGCCAAGTACATACCCACCAGGTTCAGGCGGGTTTGTACTCGGCATGGCTAAGCTGCCCGTGCTACTGCAGCAATACTACTATTTATACTTGTGCCCGAATAGCTGTACATGGGCTGGGAATTGCACCACTAGCTCATAGAGACAAACATTGAGCCCAGACAACTAAGTCATGTTTACACTGTCACTTTGCAAAGAGTTTGTAAGAATAGGGGCTTGTCTCAATATCTTTGAGTAAAACTGTCCCTCCTCCACTTTCATGCATCATGCTATATACTAGTTGGCTGCTGCTTCTTGCCCCAGGAATGGTTGCATTTCAGAGATGCTCTCTGTATCCCTTGCAATGTCTAGTGGACGGAGCACAGACATGTAAACCTAGGATACTTGAGCCTGATCTTCCTAACTGTTAGGGCCCATAGAATTGTGAGCTAATCTCTGCCACTTACTCAGTGCGGCCTTAGCCAGGTCATCTAATCTCCCAATGCCTCAGATTCCTCATCCATAAGGTGGAGCAAGGTAAGAGCTGTAAGAATATCAACCTACCGCACAGGACTGTTGTTAATGGGTGAAGCCTCACATTTGTATAAATGCCAACTGTTATTACATAAGTGACAATTGCTATGAGTGGCCCTTCTGTGTATGGATGTGAAATCTTATCACAGCACATGTATTTGCACTGAGTGCTGGGAATCTGGCAAACTGGCTGTTGCATCCCATCTGGCATGAAATGGTCACAAGGTGGGGGATCCAAAACTTGCCTTAAACACAAGGAATGGAAATATGTGCATGGGATCCTGGGTATTTGGAAGCCCCGTGTAGACTTGCACTTCATGGGCTCAATAACCCCTCCAGCCATGGGCCTGAAAGGGGAGGAAAAGTTTTACACACACACACACACACACACACACACACACACACACACACACACTCAACTGCCCAGTATACCCATCTGGCTGCAAGAGACCCTGAAAATCACGTAGACTGCATATATTATGGGTGGGGCTGGCAGCACCACTCATTAAGCTTTTTTGGAAAATTTCAACCAAAATAGTTGAGCCAATTCTGAACAAGGTTAGGGGAAAATATGTTGTTTTGCCCATGTTAAAAAATCCTGGCACATTTTCTTTGACTAGTGCAGCACCCCCATGCTTTGGGGCAGGGAGTTGAAATTTGGCAGGTGGGTAGCCTGTGTGGCAGGGCTGTGCCTTTTGCCCATCACTGTGAAAATTCTCCCAAAGCATAAGCGTTTGGGGGGTGGGGGGAGGTGAAATCAGTTTGCACATGCTCAGAAGTGACTTTGATTTTAGCAGCTATATTCTCTAAAGATTCTGTCCACTCTGGGCATGAACCCAGCTGGGCTGAACAGAACTGAGGACAAGGTGGTGGTGGACTGGGGGAGAACTGGGAATGGCTGGGCAAAGACTGGGGCTGGAATGAGATGCCTAAGGAGTGGAGACTGGGATTAGCTCAGTGAGGAGAATTGAAGTGGAACAGAGAGCCAGAAGTGGGGAAGACACCCGACAGGGTAGAAGGGCTCAAGTTTGGGGGGGAAATGGGAAGAAGAATCTGTGCCCAGTAGAATACACTCCCCTCCTGAACCTGAAATTGAAACCAGAATTCCTGAGTCTCACCATTCTTCTGTCATCAGCAAATAGCTGTTAAATCCTCTGGCAGAGTGTCCCAAAGTACTGGTCCACATATAGGATGACAACTTACTGCAGCTATCAGTTACTCTGTTAGCTCTAGCGGCAGAGGTCTGTGCAATAGATCTGTCTACATTTGAAGCTGGGGGTGTGATTCCCATCTTGAGGAGATGTAATCAAGCTAGTTCTCATTGAGCTAACCTGCTAAAAATAGTAGTCTAGCCATGGTAGCAAGGGCAGTGGTGAGAGACGGGAGGCGCTAGCTACCCTGAGTACAAACCCACCTGACCCCACAAGTACGTACTCAGGCAGCTAGGCCAGGTTGCTGCCTGTGCTACTGCAGATATACTACTGTTCTCAGCTCTCCTAGAGTTAGTGCTAGTTTGTCTACTGGAGCTCCAAGTACCGGCTCCAAGTGTTGACATACCCTAAATTTTCCAGACTTGCTGTTGACCTTGTGGGTGTCAATATGATGCCATTTTATACCCTAGTGTAGATGCTGTTACAGAGACTCAGAACCAAAAGAGAGAGCCCGTAATTGGCTAACACATTGAACTCTGATCCACAGGAAGTCTCCAAAGCTAGCAAATTGCAGAAAGGGTTTAGTGGTGTCTCCTGAAAACAGGGAGCTTCTGAATTTTGGCCAGTTGCAGAGATACTGCTAAGTTCTGAAGGGAGTTTCGGCCAGCCCTCCTTTAGAAGGATGGGGCCACAGTACATAGAGCCGTAAGAGTGAACATTAAAATGATCAGTTCCTTAGGCTGTGTGATATACATCAAGGGCTATGCTTCCACCTACTCTCTCTCTCCACACACGGAGCATCTTCGCCTTACCAGTAGTTTGAGGCATGCTGAAGAATTTCTTACCCAGTAGCTCTCTGAACATAGAGTTTATTGTCCCCCTATCTCAGCAAACAATAGCCAAATCTGACCAGACCAGGGCACGGTTCTCTCTCCTTCCCCAGTTCCTGACATGAATATTAAGTATTTAGTGTAGCTTGACAGCAGCTGTATAAACAAGTAATTGATAGCATCAGAGTGAATTGAGGGCAAAGTGGGTATGATCTGCATTTGTCAGGATGAAAAGAGGCTCAGTAGTTCACTGACAACACAAGCACTATGGTGCAACTAAGATTTCCCTGGCTGGCATAAGGAAATAGACTGACATGACAGAGAAAGGAGACTGGGAATGAGAGAGACAAAGTTGGAAAGAAACATTTGTTAACATAAGAAATTTGGAAAATAAATATTCATGGAAAATTCCTACAGGTTTCTGTGGTGTGAATTCAGAGTGAGGAAAATTTTCAAAAGCACTTCAGTAGCTTAAGAGTCTAAGTTATTTTCAAAAGTGATTTGGGCATTTAGTGTGTACCACTGACTTTCAGTGGCAATTAGACGCTGAAGTTCCTAAGTCACTTTTGAAAATGGGACTTAGGCACATAAATAATTTGGGCCCAGATTTTTGAAAGGTATTTTGTCATTGCTGCGCTCAGTGTCGACACCTAACTGATTTCAAAGCCTACAACCCTTTAGAAAATGAGATTCAGGTACTTAGGAGTCCAAAGCCCATGGGATTCAGTGTCTAAATCCCTTTTGAAGACATATAACCTTTGAAAATGAGATTTAGGCTTCTCTGTCAATTAGGTGTTGTGAGGGCGAGTGCAGCCATACCTAAATATTTTTAAAATCTGGGCCTTCGGCACTTGAAAGTTTTACTCAGCCTAGTTCAGTTCTCTGTGTGGTCAAGCACTAAACACTGCCTTTTTTCTGTTTGACTCCCGCCAAACATTCCTGGTCCACCCAGGCATAGTGCAGCTGAACACTGCAGGGGCCGGATCTTCAGCTGCTATCCAACGCTCTAACTCCCTTCACATCAGCTGAGCTATGAGGAGTACACGGCCCCCCAGGGACAGTGCCCCTGTGGTGCTGCTGCTGAACACGCTTGGGGAGAACATACCTGAAGGGCTGTCCAAGATTCCAGATACATCTGCTGTGCTTCTGGACAGTGCAGACATGCCCTCATGTTCCATTTATTTAACTGGAAGCTTTGCTGCCCTTGTGCAGTATAGAAAACTCTGTGGCTCTATATGCATATGGGTAAAATAGGTACCTCTTTAAATAGGTAAAGAGATCCTAGCCTCCAGCCCTGTGGTCCATCAGCTCATTTCAATGGAGATGGCTTATTTTGTTAGCTGGTCACCCATTTCATTGTTGTTCCTCCATGATGTATGCCACCCATTTCTGGTAACTCACTGCTCTTTCACCTATCAATGTAACCTCTTAATTTCTAGCTGTACCTCTGTGAGCCACCTTCAGTAATTCAATTCATCGCTCTCTCTGGTATTCACACTCATCACATGTTTTTTCTGTGTATTAGCTAACACTAACACACACACACTCTCTCACTCTCTCTCCCCCTCTCTCTCTAAAGCCTGATCCAAACACACTGAAGTTAATGAGAATCATTCCAGGACTTCAGCGGGCTTTGGATCAGGCCCATGATCTTCCTTCATAAATCACTCGCTCCAAGACTCATCTCTGCACTCCTTCCACTTTCTTCCTTTTCTCTTCATTTATTAAATGAAACAGTGCCGTGATTTTGCCTCCTCATAGCCTGCCAAATAGTCAGGTCTCCTTTTCAAGCTGAGCTTTCTTCCTGCTTTCAAGTTCAGCCAAAGTCCTTCCCTAAAAAGGCAGCAAGATGTCTGGCTGACAGAAAGAGGGAGGGAGGGAGGGAGGGGGAAAGAAGAGCAGACTTCTAAGCAGAAAACCCCAAATTTCTGAGCCATATGGATTATGAAGATACATATGCCACTCATTCTACATCTGCAAAGGGCGAAGCGAGGTGAATATGAGATTTGTAATTCCTTGTAATTCCTTTTGAAGGCTTTACTGTGCAGATCTGCTGTTCAATTACCTATAGGGCAGCAAGGAGATTAGAAAGGGAAAGAATTCTCTGTGTCATACAAAGGGACTTAAACCTGAAGAGAGAGTTAGAAGATTTAGCAGGCTGAGCAGTGTGGTATCTTAAAAGGGGACAGAAAGAATTTTCCCATATAGATTCAAGAACTTCAGTTTCATTCAAGCCACCACATTTTCAGAGACTTGCATGGGGTGGGCATTGGCCACCCCTGCTTCACCCTGTCTTGTCTTTCATGGGGCTCATACAGCACGAACCCTGTGCACCTACTGTATGGGTAAGTATGTTCTATCACTTGCTTTGATAATTGACAAAATGGGTTTGGAAGCAGCCAGGGCTTCAATTCCAGACTGGCTTCACGTCACTTGTGTGAATCACCATAGTCATGGAGGGTCATTTTCTAAGAAAACCAGGATCACGAACCACTCTTACAATGGCACAAGATGCTTCATGTTCTGTGGGATCCAGTGTTTAGATTTTTCTTTCCTTCCTATGTCCCTTCAACAAGCTTACATGCAAAGCTGCCCTGTTTCCTGGTGCTGACTGTATGGGACACCTACAAAATGGGTCACCAGTAACTCAGCTGTGAAGCTGTCCTCTACTCCCAGCCAGTCAGAATTGTGCCGACAACATAGTGTTTCTGTGTAGTGGTTCATTAGCTGGGAGTGTTGTCTCTGACTATCCTGGAGTAGGGTTGCCACCTGGCTGGTATTTGACCGGCTGGCCGGGTTTTTTATGGATTTGCCAGTTGCCAGAAAAATAATGTGATCTGCTGGGTTTTTTAACGGGGGTCTAAAGATTTGCATTATCACAATGCACTGGGATATCAAATATTAAAAGTTTCTGGGTCCAGCTAAAGGTGCTACAGTGTTCCCACTTCTGCAGTTTAAGCGATAACATATCAAAACGGTTGAAAACACAGCAGCCGTCTTCCCACCAACCCATTAGCACACTGCGTGTGTGTGTGTGTGTGAGAGGAAGACAGAGAGAGAGGGTTTGAGTCATGCAAAAGTGAGGAGACGTGATGTTATCAATCATCTCTGTGTTCTCTTTCTAGATACTATAAGTGGTTGTTGAAGGGGAGGGTTGCAGAGTTGCCTTGTGGTTGGGGTTCTGGTGGGCTTGCCTTGTGGGGGGGACATGCTAGGGGTTTTTTGGGGGCGGGGGAGGGTGCATTTCAAAGGCAGTAGTGGAGTGGTGTTGTGTGCGCACATGTTGAGTTCTGGAACTTAACCCTAACACTAGTTTTCCTGCATGTGCAGTTGAATTTAGGACTTCGAGTCAGACTCACTCCTGTGCAGCAGGCCAGCACAAGGCCTATATTCCACTTAAGATCTGTTCTGATATCCGAGTCAGTTTCTCCCAAGGTGGCAATGGGTAACAATGGCTCAAGCTGCAAGCCCTCAGCACATGCCTATCCTATTGCCTTTAAGGGGAGTGCGGTGCACGCAGGCCTTGTAGGATAACATATGTAAATATTATTTTGACTGCTGTAGCATCTAGAGGCCTCCCATTAGGGATCAGGGCCCACCCCAATGACTCCCAACACATAATTTAAGGTCAAGATATGAGCACTGCTCCCTCATCTTCTAAAGGCTCTTTGCAGTCACCTAGGGTGAGCCTAACCTTTCCGCGCTAAAACAAGCTGTCCACAGCAGCATTAAATACCAGGGCGGGGGGCATCTCTTCAGATGACTCAAGCTCCCTTCCACGTGGCTGCCTCCAGGTTTGTTTTAATAACTCTGCTGTTTGAGTATCATTAAAATAGGTCTTACTGGAACCTGCGATAAGACCGCAATCAGCACATGAACCAAAGTGACTCACTCCACAAATTATATTTGCCTGTACTGTTAGAAGAATAATGAAGCAGCTGCTGCAAGGAGTTCTTCTGGAGGGGAGAGGGGGATAAAGTGATGGGGAGGCTAGAGAGAGGGCAGTCAGAGTAGCCTTGACCGGCCGGCCCAGTTAGTACAGTAGAGTTTCTCTCCTGGAAACTGAGGTTCAAATCCTGACACATCATGTGTCACCCATGCCTATGAGTTGCAAGGGCAGGGGAGGAGATCTCAAGTTTGTCCTCACTTGCACCACATGGCTTGACAGGTTCTTCTCAAGAACGGCCTGAGAGGGGCATAGCAATGGATGCTGCAGGTTAGAATGTGTAGCACCTTTCATAGAATAGGGGATGCAGGACTCCGCTCCAAAGGAGACTCTTTATCAGGGCTGCTGGACACAGCCAGACCCTGTGGTTATCCCCACTCTGTCTAGATTCTTGATCAACACAGCTTGTCCTGCCTAGTGTCACCACAGAAGGTCTCTGTGAGCCCGGACTAAGCATTCCTGGAAAAGACTGCTGACTGCACTACGGAAGTCAGGTGTATTGACACAGCTGCATCGGTGTGAAAGTACAGAGCAGGACTGACGTACCGAGGCAGTTATATGGAGGAAGCTTGCCCAGTACCTGCCTGTACTGATTCTGGCTCTATCCAATGCTCCCTTTCAGGAGCACAAAACTCAGGCCAAAATCGAATTTAAAGGAACACATCAAAGAGCAGGGTAATGCATTCCCACCCTGTGTGCAGGGAAGACACAGAACATCTTCATTCAAACTCTGCAGATATAATCAGTCATTCCACAGGAGGAGAAAGTGAAAGCTACCTGGCTAATAACCAGCATTGTCCCAGAGGGGGCTCTCAGTGTCTCTCTACAGTCTGCAATTAAAAACCCGTGACTGGCCAGTGACAACTTACTCAGGCTCTGGGGCAGTTTTAGTTGCAGTGTAGACCTTCAGACTGGAGCCCGAGCTCTAGGATCCTCCCCCCTCGCAGAGTCCCAGAGCCCAGGATCCAGCCTGAGCCCAAACATCTACACTAGGGGTTCTCAACCTCTCTCTTTATGAGGTCCCCCCACATGATATAAAAACTCCATGGCCCACCTGTGCCACAACAACTGGTTTTCTGCATATAAAAGCCAGGGCCAGTGTTAGGGGATAGCAAGCCGGGCAATTGCCTGGAGCCCCACGCCACAGGGCCCCCAAGAAGCTAAGTTTGGCTTCAGCCCCAGGTGGTTGGGCTTCGGCTTTCTGCCCTGGGCCCCAGCTAGTCTAATGCTGGCCATGCTTTGAGGACCCCCTGAAACCTGCTTGCAGCCCCCTAGGGGGATCCAGACCCCTAGTTGAGAACCACAGATCTACACTACAATTAAACAGCCTCTAAGCCCGAGTCAGCTGGCATAGACCAGCGGGGGGGGGGAGACACTTTAATTACAGTATAAATATGCCCTCAGGGGCTTAAGAGCTACTCATTAAAATCCTGCCAGCACACTGAAAGGAAGGTTACGGTAATTTCCAGGCCTTTGAGGGAATGAGCCCTCCCTGGATAGTGTAGCACTATCTGTCCAGAGGAGTTCTCTGGTGTTCATAAACATGCTCAGAAAGGGGAAAATCCAATGGGTCTTCGCTCTAACAGAAAATGGAAATTTTTTCAGCAACACTGACATTTTCACATGGGAAATTTTGATTTTGCAAAAAGGACATTTTCCATCAGAAAATTATTCTGCTGGAACTCTCCCACCTAGCTCTGCTGCCGAGGCTGCTCCTGCCAGATTCATTTTCCTTGGTCCCAGAAGCTGGTTCTCTCCCAGAACAGTTCTCTTGGCACAGCCCACATGGTCCTGGGCGGGAGGGTCACTCCTGCACAATACTGGGCCTAGAAAATGCTGGCGGGCAGGGTTATCCCAGCTGGGCCTCATCTTTCTCCCTCCCCTCCTGGTGCAGTACTTTCTGCTATGGCTTCAGTTTCTTTGACTGGCCTTTCTCCCACCTTGGCTATGGTTATAGCTGGGGGAATACTTCAAAACTCTGTCCTAGATTCACAGTACGACCTTGGACAAACCCTTCAATCTCTCTATTCCTCAGCACCCCCATATATAAAATGAGGATTATAATACTTCTCCCACCTTTTGTCCTGACTCAAATGATTTAGGAGCTTAGGCTGAAAGCTCTTTGGGGCAGGGATTGTCTCTATGTGTACGTACAGCACCTAGCTCCAGGAGGCCCTGATCTTAGTTAGGGCCTTGAAATGCTTCTGTAGTACAAACAAGAATTGAATGAATTTCCTTCAACTGCTGTGTGTTCCCTTCCCACAAACAGTTCACAGGCGGGAGCGTCTGGGGGAAATGGTGACGTTTACGTGAGCACTCGAATTAGGAATGGCAATGTAGCATGGCATCCGGCCAATCAAGCCAACCAACAGAGCTCAGTGTTCATGTGTTACTAGCAGACTACTCACAGAGAAGAGAAAGCAAGGGTTATCTGCAGAAAACACTCAGCAAATAATTTTGAACCAGGAATAAATTTGAAGTAACAATAGGTTGTTTGAGCAGTTCAGGAACAGAAAGAAAATAAGAGCTGAAATTCATCTAATGAATTATTCACTGTGAATTACCTATCACCACCTGGTATTTATATAGCACTTTAAACATACAAAGCACTATACAGGCACTGGCCTCATCTACATGACAAAATTGGCACTGGTTTGATGACTGATTCATGTTAAACCATTGTAGTTGAACTGGTGCAAACGCCTATGTGGCCACTCATTTTCATAGATTCCAAGGCCAAATGGGACCACTGTGATCATCTAGTCTGACCTCTTGTATAACAGAAGCCACAGAACTTCCCCAAAATAATTCCTAGAGCAGATCGGTTAGAAAAACATCCCAGATGAATTTTAAAAATGATCAGTGACCCTTGTTAAGTTAATTCTTCTCACTTAAAAATGTATGCCTTATCTCCAGTCTGAATTTAATCTAGTTTCAACTTCAAGCCATTGGATCATGTTATACCTTTCTCTGCTAGACTGAAGAGCCCAATATCAAAGATTTGTTCCACATGTAGGTATTTATAGATCAGTCAAGTCACCCCTTTACCTTCTTTGTTAAACTAATTAGACTGAGTGCAGGAGTGATTTATTGCAATTTAACTTAAACCAATTTCTAAATTACTTAAACTAAACTAAAATAAGTTTGGTTTAAATCAAAATAATAATGCCACTCTGGGGGCTGCATTGGTTTAACTAAATCAGTTTAAAAATTACACCTTTAATTGGTGCTACCTTCTCATATGGAGAAGTGACATTTTCAAGAGTGCCCACGTGATTTAAGAGCCTAAGTCACATTAAAAGTCAATGAGACTTAGGTGCTTTGAGGATCTGAGCCTAACTGCCATTGATTTCAAATACACCTTTGAGGACCTGGGCCTTAGGCTCATAAATCACATTGGGTAATGTTTTGAAAAGTGACAAAGCCATTAACTCCTCACAACAGCATGGCGAGGTAGGTTAGCAAGTAATATCCCGGTGAACAGAAGGGGAAACAAACAGAAGAGATGTGGACTTGCCTGAGATCAGAGAGTCAGTGGCAAAACGTGGAGAACTCAGCATCTCCACACTCCCAGCACCTTGCTCATTACTTGCGCTGGTCAGAAATTCTGATGGAATGTCTGTAGAGACAGTTGGATTTTGGTGAAGGTCCAATTTCAGTGCAGGTCTGAGGGAAACCTGTCTGTTTTCCTGCCAGCTCCCCACCCAGTTCAGCAGCTTACTTGGGGGGAGTCTGGGATTCCACACTCCCAGCTCTTCAGCAGCTACCAGCTGGACAAATGGGGAGCAGAGAGCCTGGAAGCTCTGGGAGTGCTGGCTCTCAAGCGCCCAGCTCCTNCCCCCTGGAACATTTTGATACATCAACATTTCTTTTCATCCTAAATTTAAAAAAAAGTCAACACACAAACATTTTGAGGAATAACACGTTCTGAAAAGTTTATATTTGGAAACACAAACATTTTGTTTCTAGTCAGTTTGGTATTAAACTGCAGCTTCTTGACCTACCCTGGTGTCTCATGGGAGAGGTCATTCCAGTCCCTCATTCACCCCATTCTCTTCTATGGGCTGGGTTTGCTAGCTGGACTACATCTCCCAGAATGCACAATAGCCACAGAACTCCCATGATGCACAATAGCAGCTCAGCACCCGTCCCGAAGAAAGAGGTCAATTTTGCAGAAGCCACATTCTATCACAAGGGCATCTAGACAGAAAAGTCCCAGCAAGCTCACTGACTTGACACTTTTGTAGCTAACAGAGAAATCATAAGCAGACACTGCTCAGTCTGCCATTTTGTCTATGACAAAGTTGTTGGGTTTTTTTGTTTTGTTTTTTTAAATGAGAATTGATGAACCCATAGCTATAGATTTGGGTGTCATGAGCACAGCATTCCTCTAGCTCACCATAATGCAGTGAGAGAAGAATCACGTCCTTTGATAGGCCCCTTATCAGCGGAATCCAGCTCTGATCAGAAGTAACATTTTTGGGGAAGGGACATATGACAGAAAGAGGAAGGTGACAAGATTGTGCAAACTGTAGACAAGTACATGACCAGGGTCTCCCAATCCAGACATAGCAGGACCCAGCAACTTCCCACAATCAAGGTGTCCAAAAAAGGCCTATGTAGAAGAGTGAACTCATCACTAGAGTACCCCCTTATGGCATAGCAGCTCTTTCCTCATCTAGTATCCCCTGCCAACAACCACTCTGGCCCTGACCTGCAGGGGTGACTCTCTCTTCTCACAACTCAGCCCTCCAGTCAGGTCACAATTTGTTTCCAGCCCTTCTGGGGTAACAAAAGTCCAACTAAAAGCTCAATGTCCCAACACCAGAGATAATTCTGGTTTCTCTTAGGCTGTTCCTCAGCCTATCCTTAAGGCTCAGTCTTCAGTCCCACCCTGGGCTCAAGAGTGCATCCATCAGGCTTGTACCCCCTTACTGAGGGCTAGTAGGGAACCCAGGCTCACCCTCTGCTCTAGGGTTGTCATCTATTCAGGTTTTCCTCAAGATCATCCCTTTTCAAGGTAGCGGACCTAGAAAATCTGGAAAGGTGCTCAGTTACACACTGCTAACTTTGTGGTTTTATAGGTTCAGGAGCACCTCAATGTTCCTAGCTTCTGTACTTCAGAAGTGGCAACCCTATTCTGCTCTGGGGTCTGGCCCAGGCCCAGGGCCCATATTAAGCAGCTAGGTTTAGTCCTTCAGATATGCTACTGTTTCTTTGGGCCATTTCCATTTCCTGCCTCCAAGTCCCTTATGCTGCTTCCCTGCAGTCTGTGCTTAACACAGCCTCTCCTCTGATTCCCAAGCCTCTAGTTTCTCCCTAGATCCTCCCTACTGAAACACCAGCCCCTCAGGACAGCCTCTCTGTACCTTCCCAAGGCCCACCACAGGGATTAATTCCTACCCAAGGACCTTCTTCAGTCTGTCTTTCCCAGGCCCTCTCAGAGACAGGAAACTCTCTACCTCTTCTCTCCTAGGTCTATCTTCTCAGCCTACCCTGCAGCTTTTGCTTTCCTTCTTTCAAGAAGGCCCAACTCCTCCCCAGCTGGACTTAATAACAATTCAGGCCTGATACACCCTTCAGGTGCAGCAAAGTGGACTAACTGAGCTTGCAGAGTCCAGTTAACCCTTTGCTCTCCCCTGTGGTGGGGTAGACACACCATCACAGCCTTATGCAGTCAAGGTTTGAAGCTGATAGAGTTTCTCCCTACCATTCCCTTTAGACTTTGAGAAGGTCCCACTTATAGTCTGGGGCTGCAGGGGGCTAGTACTTAACTCACCACAGGTGGTCCAGCCCTGCAACTCATCAAGCCTTATCATTGGCACATGCAGCTAGCTTTGGGCCTGCTTTTACACAGGGACACAATGCTAACCTGCTCCCTCATTCCTGACCCTCAATGAGAGCACAAGTGGGCTGTCTATAAAAGGGTAGGAGATGAAAATGTGGTGGGAGAAGGGACAAGCCTGTGAGTGTGGAGGGGAGTAGTCAGAGATAGGGAATATGGAAGTGGGAGAGTGATAGGGGACAAGTGAGTAGGAAGGAGCACACGAGGAGCAAGAGACTGACTTTGCAGGAAGAGCAGATAGGGATAAGAAAGTATCATGGGGCAGGTGGGAGTAGAAGAAGAGGTAATTCTGAGGGGATGTGAGTGAGTAGGGAGAGGTTCAATAAAGGAGGAGGGATGTAGAAGGCATATATGGTAGCTCCCCCACACACACACCAAGGCCTGGGGACAGTGAGTGGGGTCCCCCTCCCAGCAGCCAGAGGGGTAGCCTGATTTTTGCACATCTGTGATAAAGAGTTAATCAAAAATAGATGCCTCCTGAATGCAGGGGGAAAGTAGCTTCCAGTCTTGTAGGCTGCCATTCCTCTCTGCACTTCTTCTATGTCATCTCATCCTTTTCCCAGCTTTAGGTCAGTACCTTGTTTAGGAGCATGTGAGAAGTTTGGTTTAATTGTCAGCACTCAATTCTGTCCAAGTTCATCACAGAAAATGTGGCCATTCATTGGCCCTTGTGGGCAAATCAGAGGTGGGCCCAAATCCAAACACACAGGGAGAAAGGGGGCAGAATCTGAACCCAGATTCAGAGCTAAATTTTGTTTCTGGCATTTGTCTTCAGAAAAAGTACTGGACTGGAACTCAGGAGATCTGGTTTCAGTTCTTGGCTCTGACACAGGCTTTCTGGATTACCTTAAATGAGACACTTAATCTCTGAGCTCAGTTTTGCACCTGTTAAAATGGGGATAATAGTACTGCCTTCCTCCCACCCGTGTTTCAGGCCATCTGGTGGAGCGCGGGTCCACTGCTCGATCTTGGTGTTTACCTTTCTGCCACACATCTGTCTCCACTGGAGAACTGGCACGGTTTAGAGGGCAGGGTGGCTGGGCAGTTGTGGGGCTGGACAGGACTGCTCTGGTGCCTCTCCCTTCGGGGGAGAGTGCTGGTGCTTAACCAACTGGTCCTGTCCATGCTCTGGCACCGGCTCAACACCCTGTGTCCTCCCCTGGTATTCCTGCCAATCTCCAGAGGTTGGTTCTGGAGCATTTTTGGCTGGGAATGCACTGTTGTCTCTGCAGGGGTTCTCCATCTTCCCCTGGAGAAGGGAGGACAGGGCCTGATGTGCATGTGCAGGCAGGTCCATGTCTTCTGCCTCCAGGCCCTGCAGAGACTCCTTTATAGTGCAGGTGGCTCTGCATGGAGCATATTGGCGCATGCCTTCCTCCACCACTTGCGAGGGCTCCGATGTGACTGGCAGCTCTTTTTTCTCCATCTGAGAGGTCTTCCACGAGACCTCTCTGAGCTGCTGGTCTTCTACCAGGACCTCCTCTGGACCTGGAGGCTGGCTTCAGCAACCAGGTCTGTGGCAGCCACTGAGGGGGTAGATCTCCTCGCGGAGCCCCTGCTACACAATCCCCATCTCTGTGTTCAGGTGGTGGATTCCCCCTTGGTGTGAGGGCGGTTGGTCCTGGCGGGAGTCACCAACATCGGAGACCTCCTGGACTACGACCTGGGGGGTTGGGTGGATTCTCTGGTGCTCAGTCGGCGCATGGGGCTGTCCACCCTTACGACCCCCCCGATCCCCCCCGGCGGGTTCTCCAGGAGGTGGAGGCAGCCCTGCCTCCCGCGGCTCGGGCTTTCCTCGAGCGGGTCCTGCGAGAGGGTGCGCCCTGCCCACCTCTCACTCCAGGCCCACCGGATCTTTCCATCAGCCCCGTGAGCCTTCCCGGCCTCCCCCTCCTTGTACCCCTAGCCGGCTGCGAGTCTTGCAGCCGGTTCATTTTCAAACCACACCAAGAGACCATCTATATGCGCTCATGCTGCACACGCTTCATTACCCCACCCTCGTGTCCCACCCAGATACCAAGTAGCGGGACCTTTTACCAGCAGTGGAGGATGGGGAACCCCGGTGGGCCAGTTTATATTCCATCTCAGTCCCGCAGCCTGCCAGGGATATCAGCTGGCGGCTCCTCCATGGAGCCGTGAGCACAGGCGTATACTTGGCGCGGTTCACCTCTGTCCCTGAAGCCTGCCCCTTCTGTGGCGTGAGGGAGACATTGGCGCATGTGTACCTTCAGTGTGCCAGGCTGCAGCCCCTCTTCCGGCTCCTCCAGAACCTCTTATTGAGGTTCTGGCTGCACTTTTCCCCGCACTTGTTTATTTACGCACACCCGATCCGAGGCCCTACAAAGTTGTGGGACCACCTCGTCAACCTCCTCCTGGCTATGGCCACGGTGACCATTCGTAACACCAGGGAGAGGAGGTTGGCAGAGGGGGGCAGGGTCCTGCGACTGTGGGGCTATCTTTCGTTCTTTTACCTGTTCACGTATCCGGGCAGAGTTCCTGTGGCCGGCAGCGTCCGCCGGCTCTCTCGATGCCTTCAAGGAGCAATGGGCTCTGTCCACGGTTCTCTGCTCAGTGTCCCCTTCTGGTTCCCTAGTTTTGGCCCTTTGACCCCCACGCCTGTTCCCGTTATTGCCTTTGTTGTCCCCTGAACTTGGTTGGGTTCTGGGTTCAGTAGCTCCTCCCTAGGCTGGGGGAGGGGCTTTTAGCAGTGGGCAAGCTAGCGCTCATCCACGTCCTGGCACTCAAAAGGACCCTGTGTCTTGTCCATTTAGATTATAAACTCTTTGGGGTAGAGACTGTCTCAGACTTTGTGTACAGCACCTTGCACAAGGTGGCCCTGATCAGAACTGGGGTCTCTAGGGACTAGTGTAATACAAACAATCTAAGCCAACACACCTGCACAGCTCAGACTTAAGGGATGTTTGAAATGTGGACCCAGGTTTTGTGATCTGAACCCATCAACAATGCAAATCTATAAATGCCATGGGTAGCATGTGCCATGGAAGAGCCAAAACGTTTCACAAAACGGAATTGTTGTTTTCCAGTCAGTCTTAATTATAATACATGGCCACTGTGAACAGAAGGCCACTGCTATTGGGAGTTAATACGATTCCTTACAATGAAATCGATGCCAGTGCAGCTGCAAAGACAAACAAACAACACTGTCCTGCAGGCAGCTTTAAGGAAGATTTTGTGACTTGTTTCAATGAGACAGTTAAAACCTCACTCATCAGTTTTGGGAAATCTCACTCATTTAAATTGTCACAGCTCAGTAACCCTGGGATTTAAGTGCTGAAAATGGTCTGGCTCCTCAGCAAAAACTCCCTGCTAATTTTTCAGAGAACGAAGAGAGCAAACTTTTGGAATCGCAGAAAAGCCCCAAATGGATAAGCAGCTTGGATCTTGTCCATCCGATACAGGACTAAAAAAAACACTGCAGTGTGTTGAATTCTAACCTCAAAAGCCAGTGTGTTATAAAGGACTTCCAGCTGCTGTCCACATTCTGGAAAAGTCCTGATTCAGCAATTGGTGTACCTGCATCAGTATAAACCTCCTGTGTAGAAAAGGACATGCAGGAGTAAACCTCATATAGCTTCATGAGTGCAACCTTTGTTACTTCAGTGGATGCACATCCTGGCTTGCCTTAGTCTGCACTTCAGGGTCAGAACCAGTGCAGCTACACCAACTGCTGAATCAGTGCTGTTCCCAGGTGCAGATCCCTCAGAACAGTAAGAAATGCCTTTCTTTCAGGCACCCCTCCATTTCCTCCTTGGCCCCCATTCTTCAGCCTCTGTGAGGGATGTGCCCAGCAGTCTGCCATTGACTTCTATGGGAATGGTGGGTGCTCAGCAAAGATATGCCCTCTCCAGAATCTCCCAGACAGTTTGAGGACATGCTCTCCCCATATGCACTCTTCTCCACTGCAGTCTCTGCACAAGCCCTCCCGAACTCTGTCTCAAGCGCTTCCCACCCTTTGACTCCACTGTATGGGCACTTTCTTGAGTTAGTTTCCTCATGTGGAGGTCACATTCATGAGTCTGGTTAACATTATCTGCACAACTCACTCCCAGCAATGAGGTTCCAATACATGGATATAATTATCAAGGGACAGCATGAAACTGGAGACTCATTAGAGATTGGGTGAGTTTCAGGGAATACTTTTCCTCCTACTGTCCATGCTAAGACTGAAAGATAATGGAAGGTCATGAAGAGGAGCAAGCTGGCTTCATGGGGAAAACTGTGTGAGAAAATCCCTATTGGAAATGCCTTTAAATAGCAGCAAGTGAAGAACAGCTCCACAATGTGGAATCTATGCTCAGGGAGTCTGGGCTATGCCATAAATGTCCCAGAAAGAGAGTAAAGATTACTGTACTTTGCTGACTTATGGAGTTGGCTAGGATAAGGGACTGCTTAAGAAACATGGAGTTTTTGTCTTCTAGGCAGCTAGCATGAATGAGGCCCAGACTGGAAGTAAATGAAAGTTGGTGGCCTGTGTGAAATGAGTTGGTGAGTTTCCATTCACTTCCCAGTAGATAGGTGTCCCATGAAACAAAAATTACCACCACATGAAAACTAATTGAAAATTACCACCACATGAAAACTTTCTTGGCAGTCTGAGGAGCGAAGCCATGGACTGAATGAGACTAGGTCACACCAGGGCAGATATGAGTAAGACAGGGAGGGGAGGGGGAAAAGGGGGGAGATTCATCTCAAATCAACTCAGAATGATTGTTGTTATTTTTTTTTCTTTATTTTATTTAGTGTCATTTTAGGATGCTTTTTATCCTTTTTTTTTTTTTTTTTTTGGTTGTGTGTGATTAAAATAAACCTAGCTAAATTTGGAAATGAAAATGTCATTTGAAAACAAAATAAATAAAATGTTTCATTTTGAAAATGTCAAAGTGAAACTTTCTGACTTTAGTTGGCTTTATTTGATTTGTTGTTGTTTTGTTTGGCCAAAAGTATTTGCCAGATTCGACCTGAATTTGCAAATAGTTTCAGTTGACCTGAAACTGCATTTTTTAGCAAATAAACTATTAGTCCAAAAAAAATTCACCCAGCTCTACTCAGAAGCTCCTACCTCACATGCCAGTGATCAGGTCACTGAGCTACACAGCCTCTCTAGTCTTATTGAACCTCAGAAGTCTGGAGCGTTGGTTCAGATAAGAACCCAAGTGCATCTAAACTTTTTAGGTCAGCAAAATGAGGCTGGGAACCTCAGGTTTTTTTCACCAGATTTCCAATCATTCCTCCTTACAGACTTACTACCAATACTATAAAAACAGTCACATGACCGCTAAATGCATAGTCCTCCATTAATTTGGGCAATGCTAGAAAATTATTTACTGCATGCTTCAATATTAATGTTGGCAATGCTAGAAGTTTCTATCATAGAAATGGTAGAAACATTGGGATAGAAGGGACCTCAACACATCATCTTGTCCAGCTCCCGAAGCTGAGACTGGACTAAATAAACCTAGACCATCCTTGAGAGGCGCTTGTCTAACTAAACCATTCAAAACAACCTCCAGTGATGGGGATTCCACAGCCTCCCATGATAACCTGTTCCAGAGCTTAACTATCCTTACAGATAGAAAGTTTTTCCTAATATTTAACCTAAATATCCCTTGCTGCAGATTAAGCCCATTACTTCTTGGCCTACCTTCAGTGAACATGGATCACTGTCCTTTTGATAACAGCCCTTAACATATTTTAAGACTATTATCAGGTTCCCCCTCAGTCGTCTTTTTCTCAAGACTAAACATGCCCAGTTTTTTTTAACCTTTCCTCGTAGGTCAGGTTCCAGTTGCTCAGGACCTTCCAGCTGAGGATACTCCTCCTAGTTCTCACTCACTATCCTGTTGCCCACTGGGATAGAGGGAGAGAATCCAGACACAAGCCATACCCCATGCAGGGGGAAAGGGAACCTCAGAAAGAGAAATGGGAAATGGGGGGTGGCAAGATAACCAAAGGGGAGGTTCAATACTCGGACTGAATACCCCACAAAGCCCCTCCCCAGAGGCCCAGAGGGGAGAGAGGAGGGACCACCTCCACCCCCACATTTCATCTGAGAGTTCTGGGGAAAGGGAACCAGGGCCTTGTCAGCCAGAATGGATGGGAATCTATGAGCAACGGCTGCCATGAGAGCAACGACCTCCACTGGGGACAGTCCTGACCTGGGTGATGTGAGACAGGACTGAGGGAGCTCACACGTCTCCCATGGGAATCCCAGCCATCTGCCTCAATGACTGATGGCCTCTGCGTCCATTCAACCCATTCCTCGCTTGTGTAGCTATCCGCCAGGATCTCTCTTTCCCCAGAGATCTGGGACCCACAGCTCCTCCCCTTGCTCCAGCCGACAGATCACCCCAGGCTAGGGAACTGGCTCGGTACAGGCGTGGAACCTCCTGCCCCTTCCCAAACCTGCTGAGACCAGAGCCCTTTCCAGGTAGAGAGCCAGTCCTGGGAAGGGAGGAACACATGAATCTCCTCTCCCATGGGAGGGGCCATGGAGGGGACAGTCTCCCACATCGGTTCTGGGGACAATGGGGCTGATCCCCAAGATTCAAGGACCAGGCAAGAACCCTCAGCAGAAGGCAACATGGGCACCTCAGAGACTCCCCAGCCTCTAGTACCCAAGGGGACAGGAATTCTAACCCAGCAAGGCCACAGTCCTACAATTCTCCTGTACAATGTCCCTGTAGAGGGTTCTTTGACCAGCATCCAAATGAGCCCACTGCCCCTTGGTAAAATACACAGCCATCTCCTCAAAGGAGGCTGTCTACAGTATGTAGATGTGTAATATGGAGCCTGGCAGTTTTTACATTAATTTTATTCCCTTTCTAATCCTAGAAGCAAAGCAAGAATTTTTAAAGGGCAACAGTGAGATTATATCAGCTCGATAATGTCAGTGAGCTGTGGAAACTTGAAGTGTCAAATTTGTCATAGTCCTATCAGCTGTGAATCCAAAACTAAAGACCATTGGACAAGCAAAAAGTAATGGCTGGGGTGACGCCAAACCAGCGCTGTCTGAGCCCATCGCCAGTTGTCACTGAGACATTCCATAAATTGTGAAAAAAATTCAGATTAGATTTTGTAAAATCATCTTTCTACAAGACAAATTCCTTAGCAGCCCCTTATCTTACTGTCTTCCTTCAAAGCCAGCTTCCTTTTTCCCCTTTCTCATAAACCATTTTCTCAGCTCCCTCTCACAGCTAACCTCCTAAGTTTTTGTTCTTTCCCTCACAAATTATTAGTTTTTGTGGATCATAAATCCTCCATTTTCTAGGTAAAACACAGAGGGTCTGGTTCTCATTTACACCGTCTCCTTTTCACACCTCTCTGGCAGGGTAAAGGGGGCTGAAAGTGTGTAAAACTAATTCCCACACAGCCTGTAAGGCCCTATACACTGCTAGAGTGATGTAAAGGGGCTTTAGTGTAAATAATAATCAGGCCGTGTGCCTAACTGCAATAGGCCCTGATAGTATTATTTATACTACAGTACTGCCTAGAGGCCTCAGTCAAGGATCAGGGTTGCACTGTTCTGGGCTTGGTACACACGTGTAATCCAAAGACAGTCCCTGCCCCCAAAGAGTTTACAATCAGGAATCACAGTCCTACAGTTGGATCCACATGGGTGGACCTTTATACCTTCATGGAGTGCCACTAAATTCAGTGGGGAGCAACACAGGCACAAGGCAAAGTTCCACTGGCTGGATCAGGGCCCAGGTTAATGACACTTGGGATAGGGAGACAAAACAAAGAAATGAGTGTGGTGGTTTAGGGCAGTGGTTAGGGCAGTGGTTCTCAGCCAGGGATGAGCAGGTTTCAGGGGGTCCACCAAGCATGGCCAGCACTAGACTCAGTAGGGCCCAGGGCAGAAAGCTGAAGTCCTGCTGCACCGGATTGCAGCCGGGGGTACCGAGCCACACCACAGGGGCCTGAAGCCAAAGCCTGAGCAACTTAGCTTTACAGTGCCCCCTGTGGTGTGGGGCCCCAAGCAATTGCCCTGCTTGCTATCCCCTAACTGTGGCCCTGGCTTTTATATGCAGAAAAACAATTGTTGTGGCACAGGTGGGCTGTGGAGTTTTTATACCATGGTGGTATAAAAGAAAAAGGTTGAGAACCCCTGGTTTAGGGAAAAGGAGGACAAGGTAACAACATGAGCCTGTTTTCACAGACTAGCAGTGCAACGTTCAGATCTGAGTTCAAAGTTCTCCGGTGTTCCAGGCCATTAGGAACCTGCATTTTTTCTTTAAGTGAAATAATAAAACAAGTTCCTTTACATATAAATATTTGTCAACTAGACTTTTGAAGTCAACTGTGACTTTATGAATTAAATATTCCTTTCAACAATACCTTTGGAGAAGACAGGAACCACCAGCAAGAATTAACTTGGCTGTCAGACCTCAAGTTGGAAACTTTAAAATGTCTCCTGAATATAATAGCTTGCATTTTGTTATTTTCCCTTTAATTAGCTCTGCTGAGATGCCTTTTTCTCTGGGCCTTGACATCTTACAATCATATTTAAATGAGGTTTTGGCAGTGTAAAAATATGCACTGGTGACACAAAAAGAGATTCAGACAAAGAGATACCTGCTGTGAATGTAATGCTTTTCTTGCTGTACTCCAGAAACCCAGCTAAGGTTCCCATCACTTTAGTCTCTGAGCACCTCGCAAGTTTTAATGTATTTATCCAAACAACTCCCCTCTAGGTAGGGCAGTGCTATTGTGCAGTTAGGGAAGAGAGGCACAGAAAGATTAAATGCCTTTCCCAAGGTCACACAGGAAGTCTGTGGTGCAGCAGATACATGAATTTCAGTTCTCCAAGGGGCAGGCTAGCACCCCAACCTCCAGCCCATCCTTTCTCACCCAATTGGTTCAACATCTGGCTCACAGAGTTTAATTAGGCTGAGCTTTTCCAAAGCCAGCTAGGGGATTTGGTTGCCCTATTCTTACTATTAGTAATAGGGTCATAATGCCTAGGAGCCTTAGCCATGGCCCAGGACCCAATAGGAGTCAGGCATCCATATCCCTTAGAATATTGAACATCTGAGCCTTACCACTCAAGAGACAGATCTTGGAGTCATTGTGGATAGTTCTCTGAAAACATCCACTCAATGTGCAGCGGCAGTCAAAAAAGCTAACAGAATGTTGGGAATCATTAAGAAAGGGATAGATAATAAGACAGAAAATATCATATTGCCTTTATATAAATCCATGGTACATGGTACATCATGAATTCTGCATGCAGATGTGGTCTCCCCTTCTCAAAAAAGATATTTTGGAATCTGAAAAGGTTCAGAAAAGGGCAACAAAAATGTTTAGGGATATGGAACATCTTCCGTATAAGGTTCATGACTGGTGTGGAGAAAGTAAATAAGGAAGTGAGGAGTCCGGTGACACCTTAAAGACTAACAGATTTATTTGGACATAAGCTTTTGTGGGTAAAAAACCCACTTCTTCTGATGCATGGAGTGAAAATTACAGATGAAGCATAAATATACTGACACATGAAGAGAAGGGAGTTACCTTACAAGTGGAGAGCCAGTGCTGACAGGGCCAATTCAATCAGGGGGGATGTGNTAAATATACTGACACATGAAGAGAAGGGAGTTACCTTACAAGTGGAGAGCCAGTGTTGACAGGGCCAATTCAATCAGGGGGGATGTAGTCCACTCCCAATAACTGATGAGGAGGTGTCAAAAACCAAGAGAGGGAAAATTGCTTTTGTAGTGAGTGGACCACATCTACCCTGATTGAATTGGCCCTGTCAGCACTGGTTCTCCATTTGTAAAGTAACTCCCTTCTCTTCATGTGTCAGTATATTTATGCCTGTATCTGTAATTTTCACTCCATGCATCTGAAGAAGAGAAGTTTTTATCCACAAAAGCTTGTGCCCAAATAAATCTGTTAGTCTTCAAGGTGCCACCGGACTCCTCGTTTTTTTGTGTGTGGATACAGACTAACACGGCTACCCCAATGATAAAGAAGTGCTATTTACTCCTTCTCATAACACAAGAACTAGGGGTCATCAAATGAAATTAATAGGCAGCAGGTTTAAAACAAACAAAATGAAGTATCTCTTCACACAATGCACAGTCAACCCCTGAAACTCTTTGCCAGAGGATGTTGTGAAGGGCAAGCCTATAACTGGGTTCAGAAAAGAACTAGATAAATTCATGGTGGATAGCTCCATCAATGGCTATTAGCCAGGATGGGCAGGGATGGTGTCCCTAGCCTCTGTTTGCCAGAAGCTAGGAATGGGCGACAGGGGATGAGCAGAAATGGCCAAATTACTTGGAGTCACAGTTCACAATAAATTTGCTGCTAAGTACAATGCAGGAGGCACTTGAGCAAACCAGGGAATGTTGTAGACAGTGGGCTCCATTCTAGGGGCCAGATCCTCTGCTTGGATAAAGCAGCATGGCTCCATTGAAGCCAGTGGAGCTATGTGGCATTACACCAGCTGAGGGTCTGGCAGTAACTTATTAATTAGAGAGATGCTGGATTTACAACAGTGTAAATAAGGTAAGAATCTGACTGTCAGTGACCAGGACGTGGGCCATCTTGCTTAGATGTCAGAGCAGGAGTCGATAGTTAGAAATTGAAGTCCAGGGTCAAAGCTGGAGTCAGAGGCCACGGCCAAAGTCAGAGGTCAAGAATCCAAGTTGAGGCTCAGAACTAGGTTCCCTGGAGTGAGGCGAGGCTGGGACAAGTTTGGGTCTAAGGCAGGAGCTATCACAGCTATTGGCAAATGCTTTGAGCAGCCACTGAACTACTGCTCCTCCTGGGCTTAAGACCCTTCCCACCAATCAAGTGATGTAGCCAATTAGGCAGCCTACTACAGACTAGCTATGCTTGTTAGGTTGCCCAGAGACTGGCTGTGCTACAGGCACTGCCACTAGATACGGACTCTCCAAAGGAAAGCCGTGGCCTGGATTCTACAGAGTGACGCCAAGTGCATTCATCTGTGTTGTTGGGGAGCTCTCGCCCAGAAAGTATGAGACGGGATGAAAGGCTGGAGAGTGCATGGTAAGTGCACAAGCAGCATGGGCTGGAGACCATGACTGGGCTGGTTGTGCCCTTGAGATTACACCCAAGCAGAGGGTGCATGACGGGATCACCAGAGGGAATGAGAACTTGTGGGTGAAGGGTTCACGGCGAAGAACGTGCTGTGGGAGAGATTGAAGATCAGAGCTTCAGCTAGCATCTCACCTGGGTGCGTATGTGACTGGGGGAGAGAATACAGGTCAGGGATGAACTCCGCAGTGTGCCTGCAGAAAGAGCTGGTGCTGACCCAATACGTCATGATTGATGTGCTGCCCTCTCTGGCTGCCCCTGAACCCTCTGAAAACTGCCCATGCCCCATTCTGGGCTGGACTCTGAGTATAAAGGAGACACACCACATTATGACAGTGAGATATTCAGCCAAAGTAGACTGAAACGCCCCATCTAGTGCTCTGCATTGGCCAGCAGCTGGTATAACAATCATACACCCCTCCCTAGCACACAGTGGCACCTTCACCTCCTGGTCCACAGATCTTCCCGTCACATCAGGCAATGGCAGGTGTCTCTACTCCCCACCGCTCCATCCTGCACTCCTGTCATCTCACTCCAAGCTCGGCTTAACTTTGAGACCACTGAGCTCCCATTGTTTCGTTATCATGGGCCCAATCCTGAATGGGGTTGAGGTAGCTCAGCCCCCACCCCACCCCCATCAATCTCCACAGGATCAGGTCCTGGGTCTCATCACTCAATGTAAATTGCTCTCCCCTCCTTTCAAACAGGTCTTCTGATCTCCTCCCATTGTTGCTCTGGTTGCCCCCCCCCCCCGGCATGCAGGCAGTTAGGTAAGCACACAACAGATAAAGTTAAAGCTAATTGCAAGGCTTATAAATCACAATCGATGTGCTGGGAATCTCTATATCCATACCCCTGGGCACTCCTATGTGGGCTGCATAGCTAAGCACCTCAGATAAGTTGCTGGACTGGGAATACATGGAGGAGACAATAATGGATTACTAGCTACAACCCCAACAATAAATAAATAAAAAAAAAACAGGCTTCTGCTTTTGTTCATTATTCTTATAATCTTAGGTTAACAAAAACTCAGGTCTATGATGGGGATAAAATATTCCCCCTGCCGCCCCCACCTGCCTCCCAATTACAGCTTTGGATTAGTGTAGTGAGCTGCCGAGGGTGGTTTGGCCAGAACCCAAGCTCAGAAATCACTCATCCTTGACAGACGCTGCAGTGAGTTAGAGCTGCAGCAAGTGGGAAATCTCAGCGATGGGCTGGCCGCATGCCCAGAGAGAAGAGGCAGTTCCTGCTTTGTCGAGGCCCCATTCCTAATCAGAATCGAGAGCTCTGCATGCTCCCTCCCTCACCTCTGTGGTGTGCTCCTGAAGAATAAAAGGCTGACAAGCCTACAGGAAGAGAACAAATGTGGACATGCGATGTCAGAGGAATCCTCGGCTTTTGCCTCTTGCATCAGCAGCATCTTAGGAGTTCAGCAGGTCACTGAAAGATTTACAAAGGATACTGGCTGTTCTCATCAGCCGAAAAGCTTCTCCTGAACTCAAAGGGTCCTTTTCTGAGAGATACTGGGCCACCACTGACACTGCCGGGACCTCAGCACCTCTGAGGCTTTGGTTTACATAATTAGCCAATGGTACGTTTTTCCATACATATAATTTCCCCTTTGAAAATCTTTTTAACATTCTTGTTGTGTTGATTTCCCCTTAATTGAAAGTGAAAAGGAAAAGTCTCCTGGAGAGAATACAGTGTCTCTCCCTCAGTAACATAGTTCATGTGAATGCAGAAGGGCAGCTATTCCCTGAGACAGCCAACTTCTAGAACTTTAAAGGTGCAGTACACAGAAAACACAATCACAACAGCTACGTAGCCGAATGCATCACACCTTAAACATTGCTTTCAATATGCCACTGACCCAACTTGAGCTTATTAATTAAATTAATTTCTTAGGCTTCTTTGGAAGAGTTTTTGAGGAGTAATTTCAAGAGGGAGGATGTGGAGAGTGGATTGTGTCACGGAAAGGGTTTGTTGCTGAATTCCTTCTCTTGCTACAATTAATGTGACATTTGTACAGCAGCTCTCGTCAGAGGGTGCCCTACAAACTCAATAAACCAGATGATGTCACTCCCAGTGTGCCGTTTCAATGGTGGAGGAAGTGATCCCTGGGTATAGTTTGGACATTCACTTGTTAGGATTCTAAAGAGCTTTGGGCTGAAACGTGCTATAGCGATAGAAGAGACAATTGCTATTACAGGGTCCGTTTTTACTGAGTAGCCCTGACGAAAAACCCCAACCTCACAGACAAGGGGAGCCAATGATGTTGATGGCAAGGTAATGAGATCTGATTCGGTGGCTTTCTTCCTCCCCTGTAAGCCTGTCACTTCTTGCTGTTTGCAATCAGTGAGCCTAGATTGATATATTAGTTATGAAGACAGGAGTGCTCTTTAGTTTGCTCACATCCCAGACAGAAAGACAAGACAGACAGAAATGTAGTTATTTATTCATATTTATAGGCACACATAGTGCCTTTCACATTCAGATATTCAAAATAATTCCATATGCTTTAACGGCTATGGCGTTAAATACTGCTTGTGCAATGAGTATCTAGTCAAATGGACCAGTGATACCAGAGTTCACATGCAGAGGGCTGAATGTGATGGACCAGATTAATCTCGGGTATAACTCCACCGACTTCTGTGGAAGCTGCACGTGCCCAGAATCTCTAAGAGTCAAGCCATTCTCACTCAGGTGCCTGAATAGGGTTTGAAGTACTGTTGCATTCATTTAGATGGAATATATAGGCCCAAAGTGTAACCTAACCCAGTCGCTGTCCAACATTAAACAGAGTTAGACAAGGTGTGGGGTTTGTTATACAGGGACCTCAACCTGCTTAGGATCATGGCAAATACACCATTCAAAATCCTTTTAACCTTTTATTAAAGATACAGAAAAGAAGGGGAAACAGTTAAAGCATTTGAAATGTAAAGTATTAAATAAGGTGTTCATTTTAACAACATCCCTTGTTCCCTTTCCCTTGAGCTAGAGAGAGTTTTAGGAAGACCAAAACCCCTTGTTTGACAGCCTGTTAGATGGCATCAGGGATGGTAAAACCTGTCCTTTGGGGAACAGAGAAGTTAATTGAGATGAGCTGTTGTTGTTGCTGCTGTTGAAGTCCAGTCCTGTTGCCAGGGCCGGCTCTAGTGTTTTTGCTGCCCCAGCAGCAACAACAACAACAACAAAAAAGCCGCGATTGCAATCGGAGGCAGCTCTACCGCCGCTTCATTCTACGGCAGCAATTCGGCAGCAGGTCCTTCGCTCCGAGAGGGAGTGACGGCCCCGCTGCTGAATTGCCGCCAAACGGCTGGACATGCCGCCCCCCTCTTCATTGGCTGCCCCAGGCACCTGCTTGCTACGCTGGTGTCTGGAGCTGGCCCTGCCTGTTGTATCTCAGGTGGTGTTTGGGACATAGCTGGAGTTGGTAGAGTTAGTGATGTCATCTGGGTCCCTCTCTCTGGTCTGAGCTAGTCAGGACATCCCGCGGGATTAGGACAAAGAAGGTTGTGGATCCCAGGAGATGGTGGGAATGGCAGCCATGATGGTAAAGCTCGCTCTAGTAGTATCCTTCTGTTCTTCCATTTGTTCTTCTCAAAGTCTCTTTCTTTAAGGACTCTCAAAGGGATATATGATATATGCCATCATGTGCCAGCAATGCTCCTCTGCCATGTACATTGGCCAAACTGGACAGTTTCTACATAAAAGAATAAATGGACACAAATCAGACAAGATTTATAACATTCAAAAACCAGTTGGAGAACACTTCAGCCTCCCTGGCCACTCGATTACAGACCTAAAAGTCACAATATTACAACAAAAAAACTTCAAAAACAGACTCCAACGAGAGACTGCTGAATTGGAATTAATTTGCAAATTGGACACCATCAAATTACGTTTGAATAAAGACTGGGAGTGGATGGGCCATTACACAAAGTAAAACTATTTCCCCATGCTTATCTCCCCCCCCCCCTCACAGTTCCTTATATCTCCTTGTCAAGTGCTGGAAATGGGCCATTTTCATTACCACATAAAACACTTATTTTTCTCTCCTGCTGACAACTGATCACTCTCCTTATAATGTGTATGGTAACACCCATTGTTTCATGTGTGTATATATATATATCTTCCTTCTGTATTTTCTACTACATGCATCCGATGAAGTGAGCTGTAGCCCATGAAAGCTTATGCTACAATAAATTTGTTAGTCTCTAAGGTGCCAGAAGTACTCCTATTCTTTTTGCGGATACAGACTAACACGGCTATTACTCTGAAACCTGTCAAAGGGAACAGTGAGTGGAATAGCTCACCCCTTGTTTTGTCCACCAATAAGACCTAATATCTGACACACCAGTTTGAATTCCTTAGTTTGCAGAGCCACATCTTCTGTTTTTACCAAACATAACTCAAGAACTATGTTAAATTCATATCAGGAGGCCATTTTGTTTAGACTAATTTGGTGTTTGTCTCCTTGTCTTACCTTTTCCCCCCATCAACTTTTGCTGTTATAGATGGCTGTGACATTTTATGAACTTTGACATCCTTTTTACAGTTGAGCTTACCAGTAGGCCCAACTATTTTTAGGCCCAACTATTACAACAGACCCACGTTTGAGAAAGATGATAGCACACACACAAAAATCTTTGTGAGAATGTTCCCATCAGAAGTGTCCTTACCATCATTGGGAAAAGGTCTTATTATTCAGACAACAGACTGACGGACAACTATGAATCTTTGAAGATCATTTGCAAACAGAAAAGTGGACTCCTTCCATTTACAGAGCTTAGGTCAACACCTGTCTACTCATCTCTGAGACCCACACAACCATTAATGGAGTTTATCTTTCCAACACCTCTCTGAGGTAGGGAAATACTATCCCCATTTTACAGAGTGGGAACTGAGGCACACAGTGAGTAAGTGACTGAGCCAGGAATTAAACCCAGGCCCAGCCCAGTGCACTACCCACTAGACCATCCTTCTTCCCATCAGCTAATGCATCCAGAAACAATGCTGCACAGAAGCCAGGTGATTTAGCCAACCACCCATAGAGCCCAAATAGCTAATACTCACAGAGACCAATTCACGATCATCAACCCACAGAGTAAAATATGTCCATTTGCCAACTAATTATGAATAATGAAGACATTCATGCAATCATAATGACCAGTTTGTAGATAATTTTCCAGCAGAAGAAAGGGTTGAATTCATCAGATGAGTGATTCACAATGAATAATTTCAAGCAGCCCTAACAGATGAGCCCTTCTCTGAAATATTCTACATGTCAATTCAGATCAATGGACAGAAGAGTTCAAAGGCAGGAAGAAGCCAAGAATCTATTGAGCAAAACAAAACACTGACGTAAGATCCTGTTTCTTCTTCAATCCATTAAATTACAGATACAAAACAAAATAAAACTCCTGCACGGAAATGGACATGTCTCTATAGCAACTGATAATGGAACTTTTCCCAGTAAATACCTCTATCATGAGATCCAGTAGGGCCAGCCAATGTTCCTGTTTAAAGCTGAGCAAGAAATGGTTTTCCCATCACAAAAGTTGTTGAGATCTTGAAAACGGTTCCCATTCTGCATCATGACAAAATTGAGATGTTTCATTTTTTTTTATGAAAGATTTCAAAGAGAGAACCCTTCCACCCCAGAATAGCCAGTAGTCTAGTGGGTGGGGACCTTACCTAGGAAGGGGAGACTGGGTTCAAGTCTCTACTCCAAAGTAGGCACAGGAAGGACTTAAACCTGGGTGTCCCACATCCCGAATGAATACCCTAACAAATTAGCCTCCCCCCAACAAGCACTTTCTCCTTTTCTTAATCAGCTCTATTCCTGTTCTTCTTCTTTGCTTTGGCAAACACACAACACCACTCTGATCTTTAATTTCTCCTCTTGCTAGACAGTTAAAAGCTTCACTGTGATGTCAAGATCTGATATTTTAATGGCACTACTAATGCATCTCTTTCCATCCCTAACAAGCCATGCTGAGAACAGACCTATACAAGAATATCCCAGTTGAATGTGTACTGAACTCTATAGCTGTAAGAAGGAGACATTAACTTTTTGGTCATATGCTCAAAGGGAAAATATTCCCCAGCCCTTGTGGACTATAATCCTCTGGAAATCAAGTTTCATCTAGCAGATAACTTTCTATGTCCCTGAGAGTATGTCTACACTCCAAACTTGGGGGAAGAAGGGGGATTCCCAAGCCAAGAAGACAAATTCTCTAGGTCTGCTCCAGTGAGTGTACTAAAAATGGAGTGTGCCTCAGCAAGCAGTGGGAGAGGCTAGTCACCCCAAGTACATGCCTAGTATCTTGGACAGGTAGGTGCTCATGGTGGCTGGCAGACACTAGCTCAAACAGAGCTAGCACAGGTATTTCTCCTTGACCTGGGAAGCACACCCCCAGCTCAAAGTGTAGACATACCTAAGGTCAGACAGGGATTCAGGGTATGTCACCTACAGCCTTCTTTACAGTGGTGCGGAGCACCCATCGCTCACTGAATTCACTGGCAATAGCTGCCGTTCAGGAGCTCTTGAAAACCACAGGACGCGCATTTTCGTGCCTCAGTTTCCCCAACTGTACAGCAAGGCTAGTACACACTGAGAGCACAAGGATGCCACGAGACAATCACTGCTCACAGCAGGGCTAGGAGAGCCTTGGATGAGAGGGGTTTTAGAAATGCTAATGATTAGATATGAATGTGGAGATTGGGGTGGTGGAAGGCCCCTCAGAAAATTCTTTGACTGACTGAATGCTAAATAAATAAAGGGCTGTAACAGAGGCTTCTTTCTGAGAGGCCAAATGAAATATGAGAAGGCTCCAAAATGGGCCGGTAAGCTTATCAGGGAGGAAATGAATAGGGCGTATATCTGGCTGTCTCCAGGAGATGCAGAAGGTTCCAATGCCATATCTGCTCCCAGCACAAGGAGCTGTGGAGCTGCACGGAATTACAATAGCTCTCATCAGAGGAGGACACAAAGTGACTGAGAACTGATAAAAAAAAAAGCAGCCAAGTTTTTCATGTTTGCAAGTGCATCCCCTCGTTATATTTTCCTTTTAAAAATATCATCTTTTGACCGGATTTACTGCCAGCGACAGGCTGCTGGCTTGACAGCCCTGGAGACTGAACACTTCTCTAGTTATCTGTAGTGCAGACCAGGGCAATGCAAGCTTTCCTCAAGCACTACTCCGGCAATGTGCTTCCTCTACAGAGGAGAGAAGGTCACTCTCTGTGCACAGTCCATCCTTGACCCCTCTGCAAGGGCATCCATGAATGCAACGTGGTCTCAATGGTAGTTTTTGTGACTTGTGGACACCTCTCCTCTAGAAGAGGACAGAGAGCAATCAATTCATTTCACATAAGACAGCAAGCAGCCTCTAATGAGTTATGTTGCTTTTTGCAACAGTGACCTACTGGCGTGGCATGTGCTGAAGAATTACAAACCTCCACTTACATTGCAGTAAAAGTATTATTATTTGTATTAAGGTAGTGCTTAGAGGGCCTAATCTAGGTTACTCATTGCACTGAGCCCTGTGCAAACACAGAGTAAGAGACACTCCCTGGACCAGAGAGTGAACAAATGAAATGCACAAAGAACAGGGGGAAAGAATTAATAGTATCCACACTTTTACAGATGGGGAACGGAGACATAAAGAGACTTGCCCAAGGTCACACAAGAAGCCTGTGACAGAACCAGAAACTGTACCCTAATCTTCTGAGTCCCTGTGCAGCACTTTACCTACAAGACCTTTTCTTCCTATATGCTACACAAACAGTTGGTTATGTTGTGTAAAATGACATTGAGAGCCCCATTGTAAGAAAAGGCTGCCTCAATAACGTGTCCAAATCCCGCCGTGGGACTCTCCAATTGGCCTTTACACAATGTTGCAACACTCCTGATATTATCACAGCCTTTGTAATATTTGGTATATTTCTGAGAGCCCCAGCTCCTGGAGTCATACAGTTACATGCGACTAGAGCTGGTCAGGCATCTTCTGTTGGAATGATTTGGCAGGTTTGGCAAAAATTTCAAATTATGCCAAAAATCAATTTTCTGGCAGGAACATTGTAATGAAATATTTTGTTTCGGGTCAGTTCTAGGTGAACTGGAATATTTCAGTGTGTTGAACTGACCCAAAATGTTTGGTTTTGATCATTTCAACACTAAAATGCATTTCCCTATTTTGGCATATTGCCTCATGGGAGTTTTAGTTTGAGACCCCATTCTCACCTATGGGCTGGGTTCCTGACTGACTACATCTCCCATAATGCAATGCAGACATTCCTCTGAATAGGCCAGTGGTTCTCAAACTTTTGTATTGGTGACCTCTTTCACACAGCAAGCCTCTGAGTGCGACCCCCCGAATAAATTAAAAATACTTTTAAATATATTTAACACCATTATAAATGCTGGAGGCAAAGCGGGGTTTGGGGTGGAGGCTGACAGCTCGCGACCCCCCATGTAATAACCTTGCGACCCCCTGAGGGGTCCTGACCCCCAGTTTGAGAAACCCTGGAATAGGCTGTGTGGTGCAGCAGGTGTATTATGCCAGGGGGCATGACTGCATGTGCATCTTAGGAGATCATGTAGTCCAGCCAGGGAGCTTGGCTCATAGAGGAGCATGGAGGCATTAGTCTTCTGACCTACAACTCCTATGAAGCAATGCCCCACAATGGGGAATGGAGTCTAATGCTGAACTGACTCGAAACAAAACGTTTTGGGTCAGTTCAACAAAACATTTAGATTCATGAATGTCAGAATGTTTTGGTTCAATGAACTGTGTCAAAATGAAACACTGCAGCACTTCCAAATCAAAGTGGTTTGCAATATTCCATTCTGAAAAAGTTTTGATATTTCACCTTTTCATCCCTGATTGGGGACAAAAACAAATGTTGAAATATCAGAATTTACCTCTCTTTTGGTATTTTTTGTGCCCTTTCATTTTGGGTAATGGCTAGATATCATGAGGCTTCTAGTCCTTCCGGACTGAATGTACATCCGAACTACCACTAAACCAGCCTCCCTTGTGATCATTTGTGAATTCTGTTTCTGAATGAAACCAGAACTTTCAGTGCTGTGTGGAAATGGAGGGGCAGGGGAAGTCCACTGTTATGAATGACATTTACTGGCTTCCCTTTCCTATCTCAGCAGAGTCCAAGTGTTGTGGACTGACAGTGGATAGGCCAGAGGAGGACCCAGGAACACAGAATGGAGATTGTTTAATATGGTCACAGCAGTATTACATGGCCAGAGTAGACTTGTCTACAATTCTAACCAGATCAGCATTGCTTTGGGGATGAGACAGCTATTGTTATTCATAGCACTCCCCTTATCCCTTAAAATAAATATCAGCAATGTCTTTTAAATGACAAAAATACTATTTAAATGCCCATATTCCACAGCATTATATAAAGGTCATCAAGACATATCCCTGTAAATCACTTTTGAGCAATGTTTTAAATTCCAAACCATGGGCCACATGCTCAGTTGTGGCCCTGTAGTGCTCAGTGTAGCTGAGGTAGAATAGAAGAGAGGGGCTCATAAAAGTGCCCTCTGTGATCCCCCAACCCTGGATCCATTTTGCACTAGACTGGCCCCCAAGCACAGGTTAGAGCAACCTGGTGGCTTCTTTAACTTGTGCCAGCTGCCAACGGCCCCCAAGGGGCTGTTATTGCAGCCAGGGATCAGTGGGGTGCAGGGAGATGTAGAAGAATGACTCACCAGGTGGCACACTCCCTCGAGGCTCAGCATGGCATAGCAGGCTCTCCTCATCTGGCATCCCCTGCCAACAGTCACTCTGGCCCTGCAGTGATCTGCTCAGCTCTCTGGCCAGGTCACTTATAGCCACTCCCCCTTCCAGGGGCGGCAGACAGGCCAACCAACAAAAGTCCTATAGCGTCCCGCCAATTCCAGACTCACTAGTGCTTCCACCTCTGGTCTCTGGGGTCTTTGCACCCCCTTTCTCAGTGTGCCTGTAGGGGAACCCAGGCCCTCCTCCTCTTCCTGTGGGTTCCAGTTACAGTTTTTCCAGTGCTCTGTCCTCTCAAGCCAGTCTTCGTATAACGTTTCATTTAAGGTCACATTCTTCTGATGTGCCCTCTTTGCCCCCAGGCACAATACACCCTCATCTAGACTTATGGCCTCCTGGGCCACAAATACATGTCTCACACCCAGTCCCCGTGGACTTTGACTGTTTTCTTGCACAGGATCTCCTGTAGGTCCCGTTGCTTTTCCTCTATCCAGGACAGTGACTTCTACAGATCCAACTGTAGTTCCCACTGGTTTTTTTGGTTCTTGAGGAGCTGCTGGAGGACCACGTGGATCTGTTTTGCCAGCCTGATCGCCTCCGTAAGCTGGCACAGGATATCTGGTGACCATGACTGACCCTCCATATAGCAGCTTGGGAGGGCACATCTTTCTTCACCAAAGAAGGCTTCTACACACTTCAACTCTGTCTTTTTTTCCCCCTTCAAAGCTCCAACCAGTCTCACTCTTCCCTTATTTCAAGGGCGATCATCATGTCTGTACTCTCCACCACATATAAGCTGGCAACGTTCCTCACAAGCCTGGGGAATTTTTAGCCACATCTAACTCAGTCTTTAGCCCCTCCCTCCAGCCTCCATTTATTGTCCAAAAAGGCAACAACTTCACAAAAGAAAAAACATCCAACTGGGACTTTCTATCCAGCCACATCTCCCAGGGCTTCCCACTTGGAATCTCCCCACACCAGCAACTATTACAAGAGACTGTCCCTTCATACAGCATCTCTCTACACTCCCTCCCCTTTCCCACAGCTATTTATAGGGAACACTTGTCCCCTTCTCAGCTGCATCTGAGTAATGACCTGGCTGGCCCTAAGCCTCTGGCCCTTAAAGGACAGGCCACTCTGGCTGTCTACACTGTGACAAAAACCCTGCAGCATCGAGTCTTTGAGCCCAGATTAGTTGACTTGAGCTTGCAGGGCTGGGGCTTTGGGGCTAAAAATTGCACTATAGTTATTCGGGTTTGGGTTGAAGCCCAGGCTCTGAGACCCTCCCCCTCTGTTACCAGATTTGCCCATTACTTTGGGGTACGCTCATTTATTAGGGTTACTCTTCTGAGGGGGGTTTCTGTAATTCCATCAATGCACTACTTGTGTTCTCATACGGCGCTCTACTTCTCCCTGCTGCAAGTTCCCTCCCAATGGAGCTATCCGTCAGGACCTGGGTTCCTCCAGCCCCAGAATCAGACGAACACACACACATTGACAGAGCACGTCTGAGAGGACCGGGTTTATCTGCACTCCCAAGCTGACCCCTTATATGTCCCTGGACTCAGTAGGCTGGGTCGAGCAGCACTTCCAAGCTGCCACCCTCATACGCCCCAGGTTCAGCACGTCCCTATCCCCACTTTCATGTTACAATTGTTCTGGTCGTAACCCACTGGATGAGCAAACCCCACAGGATTTTTGGGTGCTGTGGGGATCTTTAGCTTAGGTACGAGGAGCGTTGCTGCAGAGCGAATGGGGAAGCCAAAACACACCCATGGGGGGGGGGGGAGAGAGAGAGAGGGAGAGAAGCAACCAGCTTAACCATGAAAGTTATTTATTTCCAGGTAATAACCATACAAGGGGAGCCAAACAAACAAACCAGTTATAATATTAAATCTAACTTACATTTGATTATAAAAGTCAGGTTTAGAAAACTATAACTGATCACACAAGTCAGGCTCAGAAGGCTGTACCTAGAGAGACAGAGTGAGAGAGACAGAGAGAGAGAGAGAGATGGGTTCTCACCACTCTATGAAGCTTGAATTGATCAGGGATCCCAAGTAGTCATGGTAGCTGGGGGTCCGGAGTGCTGGAGATAGGCAGAGCCCCCAGCATGATCAGTCAGGAGAAGATGAATTCCCAATGGAACTGATGCAGATTTTGGATCCAGGCATCAGAGCACTTACTTGAGCATGGGTAGGGGTTTTTGTAGGGAAAGAACAATGGTTCGGGGGAGAACACTAGATTTGTTTATGGGTAAACTGATGGCTCAAGGGAATATACCAAAGTTGTTTTGTTCAGGCTAGACAATAGGAACTGCTCATTTCGGGCTATGGGCGATGTTTCTTCGAGAGAGCCCACAATGCAATTGGGCAGCTTCAGTATTTTGGATACCAATCAAGAATTTATTACTAGAATTGGTCTGATAACTACTGAGCTGGGTGTGTGCAGGCTCAGACTTGGTGGCTATGTCTACACTGCAATTAAAAACCTATGGCTAGCCAATGCCAGGTGACTTGGGCTCGCAGGGCTCAGGGTCAGGGGCTGTTGAATTGCATTGTAGATGTTTGTGCTAGCGCTGGAGGTCAGGCGCTAGGACCCTGTGAGCAGGGAGGGTCCCAGAACTCAAGCTGCAGTCTGAGCCTGAATGTCTACACTGTAATTAAACAGCCCCTTAGCCTGAGCCAGGGTCAGCTGACACGGGCCAGCTGTGGGTTTTTAATTGCAGTGTAGACATACCCAGTCTTGCCACTGTCTGACTCTGCTCAATATACGCTTACTCTATTTTTACATCTTGAACGTAAGCTGACGTGCTTTCTGGATGTGGAAAACTGTGAACAGTCTCTTTGTGAGACGACTGGGGTGGTTATCTCAGCATCCTGTGATTCTGGTGGAGGAAGGATGGTCTGTAGGTTAATGCACTAGCCTAGGCCACAATAGCCGTGGGTTCAATTATTTCTCCATGACAGACTTGCTGAACAGGCTTATGCATGTCACTTCATCTCTCTGTCCCTCAGTTCCCCATCCATCAAACAGATAATAATGCATTAAAGATTGTGAAGCACTTTGAATTCTGATAAAATAGCAGTTACTGTATGTGGGAACCCCTTTAAATCAGTGGGCGAGAGTCTATTTTCATTTAGACCAGTTAAAATCTGGATTTCAGTGGGTAGAATTAAGAGCAGACTTGGCCCTGTGTCTTAGATTTCCTTTGTCTGCACTTTCATCAGGAGGGGGCACGTTTTCTTTTATGTGAAAAAGAAGCCAGTGAGAAAATGGCATCTTGAGGGAGAACAAGAGTATTAATAGTTTCTTCGTATCCATCGTTCTCTGCTAAAGTCATATTACCCCACTGGCAAAGGGAGCTGGTCTAAAGCTGGTCAATATTTTTAAGCAAGAACTTCTACCTGGACCAATATGGGCTTCATTTGTTGTAGGATGATATCTGCATTTCTTTTCCACTCTTGTAGCCGCAAGCCAGTACTAGATCTCCAACTTCTACATGCTTCGTTTTGTTCCCTTGAGGAATAGTTATTTTTTTATATAGCATAATTTATCCAAATCAGGTCTTGTAGCTTCCAGTCTTGCACATAAATGTCTCCTTATTAGTCGTTCAGCCCACGTACATTTTGTAGAACTACACTATGTGGTCTTGTTTGATAAAATAGCAAGAAAGAAGCTATTTTCTGATTTAAAGATAGTTTATCTCCCTTGACAGTTTTCATGGCAGTTTTAAAAGTTCTAACAAAACATTTGACTTCCCCATTAGAACTCAGATGGCAGGGGGCAGATAAAACATGTTGAATTTTATTAACCTACAGAAAGCTATTGAATTCTGGTGATGTAAATCCAGGTACATTATCAGATATTAATTCTTCAGGTAATCAAAAAATGAAGCCTAAATGGCACAGTCTGCATTAAGGAAGGACACATGGCTAACTTATGGGCTCCTACCAAGATCAGAAAGTTGTCACCTAACAGGCCGGCAACCTCAATCTGGACTTGGTCCCCTGGGCACAGTGACCATCTCCAGGGATCCAAAACAAGCTTTTGATTGTACAAACTGATGAGGTTTGCAGTTAAGACTGGATTTCTCCATAGCCTTCTCTAGCCAACTCTCCTAGGCACCTTTGAATAGCCCTTGCTGGCATCTCATTATTCAGTATCTTGCTGCCAAGCATGCTCTCTAGCTGTAGCTCTAATACGAACCATACCTAGATGGTTTTCATGGATTCCTTTTAAAACCTAGTGTAGTTACTTTTCCAGGCAACTGGCCAGATCCTCAGCTGCTGTAAACCCACCTAGCTCCATTGAGATCAGTGGCACCGAGCCAATTTGCACCAGCTGAGGATCTTGGTCCTATTTAATTTTATTGCAAATCCAATACATTTCTGGATGTTCTTTTGATTTCCCCATCTTTTACTGTATCAACTGACAACTAATTGCTCTGTTCTGAATCACTTCCCTCAGCAGCGGTTTCCCCTCACTGTCACTTGCTATCTCTGTTTGCTTTTATCCATATTTTTCCTGTATTTAATTTCTTCTTCATAGCTTGTGTTCATGGGTTTTTTTCCAGGCTGCTTTCCTTCCCACACGTCCAGATAATGTGCCCAGGCACTTGGCATATGTGACATTTTGCATTTTTATAATAGCATACATCAACTGAGTAGTTGTGTTTACCGCAGTGAAAACATAGTTGCTTTGAGTTTATCTTGTGAATTCGGGCACTGCACATTTTTAACTCATTTGCTTGTTTCTCAGCAATCTTATGTTTGACAGCTGTGTTCACAGCCTTGCTTGGTGTACGGTCTGCTTTTGCTAGTAGCTCCCTTTGTGTTGCAGATGAATGTATCCCACACACAAATCTGTCCCATAAAGCTGCCTCTAAAAATTGTCAAAAACTGGCAACTCTCTGCCATCTTTCTTAGCTCTGCTAAGAATAGTATCAAAGGTTCACTTGGGTTTTTTGTTTCTTCTGATGAAATTTAAACAGTTCAGACCAGATCTTCAGCTGATATAAATCAGCATAGCACGGCTAACTTCCATAGAGCTACATTGATTTGCACCAGCTGAGAATTTGGCATATAAGCTATTATCAGTGTTTCTTCAATCAGGTGTATTTTAATCAATTTACATATTTTCTTAACGTTTTGGTGATGGAACATTTGGGGTCACTAAGGTACTAACAATGAGCCTGATTCTCCATCGCCTTGCACCTTGCGTAATCATTTACACTCGGGAATTCTGATTCGGAAGCATTTTACACCCACTTTGCACAGGTGTAATTGACTACACAAGCTGCAAGGCATGGGAGAATCAGTGCCTATGGGCCAGATGCTGGTCCCCAGCTCTGCTCCCTTTGTACCTTTCAGGTGGCACAAAAGGAGAGGAAAGCAGCTGCAAGGACACAGCTGACAATTCACCAAGCATGGGAAAGTCCCCAGCAGTCACAGAGTTGGTCAAGCTGCTCCAACCCTGCACCCCCCAACCATGATATAAAGGGTCTGTCCAGACAGAGAAGGGTCTGGTTAGAGTGTAGTGTGCTTCTTTGATCCCTAATTAGCAGATGGTCCCTTGGTGCCATAGCCAGTCAACCAGCCAATGAAACAAAACATCTTTTTAGCTACTCCGGGGCCAAGGCCAGAGCTGGCTTAGGTGAGGGACCCAGGATGGGGGAGCCATAACTAACTCTTTTGTGGTCCCCTCTTAGCTGTGGCTGTGACCCTATATACTTTCCCTTCACATACAGACAAAAGACTGCATGCAGACTTGATTCACCCCTGTATTATTCTAGTTTTGTGCTGGTATAACTCAAATCTGTTTCTTTTCTTACCACCTTCTATTGTATTAGTTACAAAAGTGTTCCAGTAGTCTTTCCCCATATTCGCCCCATCTAATCTTTCTCTATCATCTCTTTCCCCATATGGTGATATTTCCCCCTATGAAAACTACCAATGAAAATACTTTGCTGCTCTTTGCTTTCTCAGCTGCCTAGTAGATACTCAGCCAGGCTGTTTCCTTGGGTTATTTCTTTCTCAGGACACAGAAATCAGTCACTTACTGACTCTTTTAACTCATCCAAGCTATTCAAAGCTTTTTCTTTTCTTTTGTTGTGTTTTTTTCCAGTCAGCTAGCTGAATTTTCAGCCACAAGAACAGCAGTTACAACAACGCCATATCTTTCTCTTTCCTAAGGTTTTATTTTTCTTTGTTTGCCCTAACAACGTGACCCCCTTTTGTTCACTTGTACGTCTTTTTGCCAGTTTGTTGTTATCCCTCTACTTTGACCAAAGAGCACACAGAGTGCTCTGCTTCATTCTGTATGGCCACTGCATTTTTTACTAGTACAGATGGGGGTATCAGCAGTATGGTACTTCTGGTGGACCAAGCTATTGCATCGCTGAAGATTGCTTTTGGCAGGGAAAAACACAGAATCATTTATACAGGTCTGTCTCATCTTACGCTGGGGTTACGTTCCGCGGTCAGCGCGTAAAGCGAAAACCGCGTATAGTCAAAATTACATTGAGTGTAATGGCAGGCAGAATCGCCCGCCCTACAGAAACAGTATTTAAATTGTTATTTTTCTCTTTTGTTGTTGTTTTTTTCTTGTTTTTGCCGACCGCATAAAGCTGAAATCGCACATGTTAAATGCGCCTAAGATGCGACAGACCTGTACCACTAACACTTAAAAGGTCCTGGAAACTGAACCCCAATCTTACCCCTAGAGGTGGTCTCTCCAAGGGCAGCACCAAAACATATTGGTGGGCAATTATGTTGTTTTTATTATTTATTATTTATATTTCCATAGCACCGAGGAGCTATGGACCAGGCCCCCATTGTGCTAGGCGCTGTACAGAACAAAAAGACAGACCCTGCCCTAAAGAGCTTACAGTCTAAGACAACAGATGGGTACAGATAGACCAACGAGGGAGCACAAGGAAATAGTCAGCGTTCCTCATTGGGATTGGCACTAGTATTGGCACACCCGTTGCTCCACCACTGTCAAGTTTTCGTAGGCAACCTGGCAAAACGGGTTGTAAGAAAGGATTTGAATGAGGTAGCTTTGCAGGTGTTTACAGGTAGATCCTTCCAGGCATGTGGGCAACATGGGAGAAAGCACAAAGATGTCCTGTTCCTGGATCTGGCACTGGCCTGCTGGATGACCTTGGTCAAGTCATGTCCATGTTCAGGACCTCAGTTTCCCCATCTGTAAAATGGGGATGATGATACTAGCCTCCTTTGTGAAGCACTGTGAGATTTGCTGATAAAAAGTGCTATATAAGAGCTGGGTATTAGTATGAGTATTATTTTAATTTTAGCATCATTGGCCAGCTGGATTGGTGGAATCGGATGCTGTCACTGGCCACACTTTAGCTGTTCTGTGGATAGAAACTTCTACCTGCAGGTCTCTTTATCTGGCACCACTCACCAGCACCAAACTCACTTTATTTTAACATAATACAATAAATGTTGCTTTGATCTAGGAAGCCAGTGAAAAGCTTGCAGGTGGTTTGGTGTCTGATGTGTCATCTCTCATGCTGCTGTACATTGATGGCATTATTTTAAGCTTAGTGACACTGTACAACGAGAGGCTGCAGCTGGTCAGCACTGCTACTGTTGACTAGATTATAGCACAGCAATGGACTTGACAGCAGAGGAGACCTGCTGCCAGAGGACATGAGCTTTATCTGCTTGGAGATTTGCTCGGGCATCTGGTGCTAATTTTGCAGGGCCAGGATGATCTTTCATTCTTAGCCCATAGACAAACTAATGATCTGTGCTCACTATCTGCCTACAGCTTGTCTTTTAATTAACTGTCAGAGGAGCCACTCAATGAAATGCAGAATATGCAGTGAATTACTTGCAAAGGGGAAGAACCAAGAAGGTGTCCACTGGCAAGGCCTGGGAACTTGCTTTGTGGTAAATGTTGTGTCTTGGAATTCTGAATGCTAGGAGCTATTGCACGTTGCCTTACTATTCAGGAAGGGTAAAATTCACCCAGGGCTACTGTAACCCACTGGTGGGTGGGTGGGTGTTTCAGGGCCACCTCTGTGCCTGAACCACTGAGGCTATGAATCTGGGACAACCCTAGCTAAAGGGCTTTTGACTCTTTCGTTCAGGCTGTAGCAGCACCTGCTTTTAGCTTTGGAGGTCTCCAGTTCAATCCCTGGTGTATCACTCAATGATAATACTTATCTCTTCTGAAACACTTTTTCATCCATGGAGCTCAAATCACTTTGCAAAGCTGAGATAGCAACCATCTGTGACCCAAGAGCCTCTTAATGCCAGCTGGCAAGGGAATGCAGAGGGGTTACAGGCATCTCATGCATCTGGTGAGTACATTCTAGCTCACCAATGAGTGTCAGGTGAAGTCTTGAGTAAAAGCTTTTGTCATTGTGGGCATCAAAATCCTTGTGAAATGTATGTACAGATGCTATGTAAGGAGTTATGTACATATACTGAACATATGTTCTTAACGTCTATAGATACAGGTCACCAGCAAAAAGTGATAAACAAGTTTTCTGGCAGACAAGAGAGGTTTATTAACCTATCTGTTCACATGTAAATTGAGTATTGTCTCGTTCATAAAGGGCTTCATATCACCGGTCTGAACTGAATGTAAATGAAGGATTGTAAAAACTTCAGAGAGAGGAATGAGCAACACAGAGAAACAGCAGGGGAGGGAGAACCTCATCTGGTGGGTGCACTTGAGAGGTTTGCTGGATTATATTTGGGGAGACTAAGGGGATGCCCAGACACTCTTCTCTGAGCAAGTAAAAAGACAGAAGTTTTGCTTCATGCTAAAAGGGGTCTCAGCCACCCTTGGTTGAAAACACTAAAGAGAACTTCGGGTGAGATAAAATTTCTTTAGACAGACAACAGTTAATCTGCTAGTTAAGTTTAGTCTCTAGAAAGTGTGTTATGATTTCATTTTATATATAAGCATTTGTTTCCAATGTTCTTACTCATTAATACTTGAATCTCAGTTCTTTGATAATCAACTTCTTCTTGTTTTCTGTATAAATATATCTGAGTGCTGCATGTTCAGCAAAATGCTGATCCTAAGCTGCATCTCATAAGCTGGTGTGTCCTGTTCTTTGGAGAACAGCAGGCCTGGTAGTTCTGTGAGTGTTCGATGGATAAAGGGCTGGATACTGCAGGGAATGCTCAGAGGACTTGGGGATTGGTGTGTGCCTATCACTATCTGCACACAGAGAGCGAGGCCTGCGGAGACCTGGAATGTAGTGCTTGTGCTGACAGAGGCTGGTGGAGTCAGGTATTGATCCACAGACAAAGGTGGTGGGGAGGTGCCACACAACCCTGAGTACCGCTGGGTAGTGTCACACCATCACACATAAGGCCTTCTTTAAATTGTCAATAGGTATTTGCATAGGCCTCAGGACTAAAGTGGTGCGCAGACGTATGTCACCCATAAAGAATGAGCAGCTTTATTAGAATACATCATAAAGGGGCTACATAGCTTTACAAAACTAGCTACCACTTCCCAGTTTGTCTTGTTTCCTCATACACTTGTTGTGTAAAACCCAGGATGCATTATCTACTTTCATTGTTACAAAGGCCATGTCAGGACATTGGAGTACAGTATGCCTTTTAGATCATCTAGTCCTCACCTGGGCATGGCAACTAGGTTTCAGGGAGTCACCCTCACTTTCTTAAAAGCTAAATGCGGGGAGGGGTACCAAAATGTTGTTTTTTTTCCTGTTTGAGCATGGGATTGTGATATGGAGAAGCCTGAGATCCACTGATCTAGTACCTCCTCTTACCAACTCAGGATTTTTCCTTACATGGTCCGAGGTAATCTAAATGATTTTAATATGCTAAAATGCATCGACTGCTATGTTATGTACACAGACACCCAGTCTGATGTTCACTGCTGTGCTAAGTCCACTTGTAAGTGACTCAAGTCATAGGACTTTTGCCACTTCCTTTAGGAGATGAGTCCAGTCTAGAAGACCTCCTGGTTAGGGCATGTTTCCTGAAATGTAACCTAAAGTTTCCTTCACTCAATTTCATCCCATCTCTCCTACCTACCCACTCCCACCCTTGTTGTACCCAAAATAATTTCCCTTTCCTTGGTGTTCACCCCCGTTAAATGCTAATAGATGGTTTTTGCATGCCAAGCAACCAGAAAGCCACCTCAACTGGTAAGTGCAGGAGCCTCTCCTCATGCATGGAGGAATCCTCCAATGCCATGCCTACACCTCATCCTCCTAGTCCCCAGTGTAAGTGTGTTGCCAGGACAAAGCTATGTCCAGTTTATTGGCATTGAGGCCAATGGCGGCTGTGATCAATTATAGCATCCCTGCGGCTACTCTGATTTATGCCAGAGACCAGCCTGGTACTCTTTAATTTCCCAAGATAAAGAAAAAGTAAATGCACAAAGTGGGAGAAAGATTATGGAACAGTGCCAGGCAGCCAGGAAGCAGCTTCATGCTGGTGACCCTATAGACCTCTAATTCAAATGCAATAATTGCTAGACGTGTCGCTTCCTAGTCACTGGGTATCAGCTGGTTGTACCTGGAGCGTAACTTGCCAGAATGCCATGTGCTGAAAGAAGTGTAATGATGTCTCTCCATGTGACGTGACATATGGGAGTGGAGAGAGGGGAGTTATACAGGGCAGTCTAAGCAAACGGGGTCCAGCAGTCAGTCCGATTACAGGATAAATGTCATCCAACTTACACAAAGTTGCTTAACTGATGGTAGGTAGGAGGAATCCTGGAGCTACTTCAGCTGCTCTGGCCTCAGGGCTGTGCTGCCAGCAGCAGAAATACACAGATCATACCTTCTCCCTGGGAAATGGACTCCATTCGTTCTCTTTATTTTTTTCCTGCTTCCATTTCTCAGGGCTTTACGGCTCCATCTCTGGAGCTGTCGCTTTGGAAATCCCTATGCCTCCTGCTGCTTGGTCACAAAGAACATAGGGAAAGGGTCTGTGCTTCGGTGTACTTTTAACCCTTTAATTGCACACTTTTTTCACTGGAAGAAGAAGGCACTAGTCAGCTTGAGCTAAAGAACCAGCATCTGTAGGTGGGACAGCTGTAACAGAGTGTAAATCAGGTACTACATGGGGCTTATAACACACACTGACCAAGGGATTTCACTAACCCTTCTCCTTTTCAGCCACAAATGGAAATACTGACAGGGAAGACAAAACTCCCCTTGACTTCAATGGGTGTCAGGATTTCACCCCGGACTCTTAAAATTCTGTCTGAGATGCAGGAGATTTCCTTCCCTGCAGGGCGAATGCCACTGAACAGCACTGCGTTTCCAGTAAAGAAAGACATTCCTTTGCTATAGGGCAGGGAGGATGCTACGGCTCCTGCACTGTAACTACAGTTCTTAAAAAAATCATGAGTTAAAATAGACAAACACCAAGAGAAACAACGTCATAATGTCTGCAGTGCTATATGAGCTAAATTGTGTCTGTTAGGCGCAGGCTTGTAAATGGTCACACACAGGCCCATCACCCCAAGGGGCCTCCCAGAACTCCCTGTTTGCACTAAGGGGGAGTAATTTACTAGACTCCTTTAAGGGACATAACATACCTCCCCTCTATACAATCATCCAATGCGTAGAGGTAGTGAGCCATGGATCTGAGAACACACTGTCCTCACCCACTCCCTTTCCAAGGAGATTTGCCTGAGGGAAGCAGCCGCTATACTTTTCAAGTGCAAGGGCAATCATGCTGGGCAGCCTTTGTGTGGGCTACAGGGTGGGGGAATACTTAGTCATCTCCCCCACCCCCCCGATCCCCCAGAGCAGCCATGTGAGCAGTAGCTCCAGTGCAACACTAAATGATGGAACTGTTCATTTACTGATAAGGAAAGGTGACTGATGGCCCCAGAGACTAGTGGACAACAGCAGTGCAAGATCTCCCACTCCACCCAGCCAACATGCCTCAGACCTGACCTAGAAGGATCATTTATACAGGTCTGTCTCATCTTACGCTGGGGTTACGTTCCGTGGTCAGCGCGTAAAGCGAAAACCACGTATAGTCAAAATTACATTGAGTGTAATGGCGGGCAGAATCGCCCGCACTACAGAAACAGTATTTAAATTGTTATTTTTCTCTTTTTTTTTGTTTTTTTCTTGTTTTTGCCGATCACATAAAGCTGAAATCGCACATGTTAAATGCGCCTAAGATGTGACAGACCTGTAGACACAAAAAGGTGCGTTGTCTCCTGTGATGCATGCCTAGAAAGGGTTAAATAGCCTGCAAAATAAATAACCCTCAAAAGACATGTGGGGAAATAATGTTTGTGTTTTGTGTATTTACATATGTATGAGTAGGGTCAACAATGTAATCAACAGTCCCTCTCTATGCTGTATTCTGATATCATTTAAATGAATTGTAAACACAGGATATCTTGGTATTCATCTCTCTTTGAAATGTACTATGAATGGTGGAGGAAAAAGCAAATGGCCTTATGTGAATTCGTATAGCTAAGTACCGGTGATGGACCTCCTTCAAAGTCATCCTAATTACCTTTTGTTCCCCCGAGGAAATCCCAACTTGTCAAAGAGGACATGAAATTGTATAAAAGATCCTTGGATCCTGATTCTGTCATCTCAGATCTGCTTAGGCTTCATCAGGGGAAGTTTGAGTCACAAGACTGAGGTCCAAGTTATGCGGGTACACCCTGAATATGATATTTGGACATTGGACTATGACCTATGAACTGAATTCTAAAGGAACTCTTTGCAACTACAAAGCTCACCATCTATGCTATGAATCTGAACCTCAAGAATTGAACTCATGTCTGTATGTATATTGATCTTTTAACCATACTCTCTCTCTCTTTTGTTTTTTAATAAATTTTAGTTGAGTTAATAAGAATTGGCTGTAGCATGTATTTGGGTAAGATCTGAAACATTCATTAACCTGGGAGGTGATGTCTCCGATCCTTTGGGATTGGTAGAACCTTTTCTTTTATATGATGAAATAAGATTTACAGAAATTTTCATCATATTTGACGTGGGTATCTGGATGGAGGCCTGAGGCTGGATCACTTTAAGAGAACTGTGTTGTTTGGACTTCTGAGTAACCAGTAAGGTAATAAAGAAGCTGTTTTATGCTTACTTGGTAAATCTAAGTATTGGAATATCCACCAGCTTTATGGGGATTGTCTGCTCCATTCTTTGCAGTTCACCCTAATTGAGTGACCACAGCTGGCTCCCCACTAGGACCCCGGTCACATCTCCATTGCTCACTCAGTCACGGGCCTCACTACTGAGTCTGTCAGCAATGGCAACCATCGGGGCCAGATTTTCCAAAGAGCTCAGCTCCCATCTACCCAGCCTGCTGAGCTCTTTTGAAAATCTGACCTTGTCTGTGAGTGTAAAGCACTTGAAAAACTGACCCTGAGCTCTACTGAAAATCTGGCCTTTAACAACAGTGCTGGTGTTGGGGACAAGTGCCCACTGGGAATTGGACTGAGACCACCTGATTTACTTCAGTCAAGCCTTCAAGTAGTCGTTAGATGGTAACAACTTTGGGTCAGTTACTCTCCTGCATTGACTTTGAACTAGTGCCATAGAGGTTAAAGTCTGAGTCCCCATTAGTATCATCATTAACATCTAACTTTAGTCTGTATGCTCCTTGGGACAGGGACTATATGTTTGTCTTACTATATGTTTGTACAGCATCTAACACTATAAGGTCCTGATGATCTCCGGCAGGACCTCTAGGTGCTACTGTAATACAAACTATTAGTAGTAGTAGAGGTAGCAGTAGTTTAAACCCTCTCCACCATCAATAAGATACCATATAATCAAAAAGATCAGACCTATTCCTTGATGCTACAACAAAAGGAGCAGTGAGTTCGTTCCTATGCAGCTGTGTTATTCTGCAAATGATCATGAGAATTGGGAGAATGTATGGTAGTTGCAAATCAATACCTTGTAAATTAAAACAAATCAAGTCACTAGCAAAAGGGCTTGGCTTCTTTTCAGTTTTTACTCTTGGGCGTAAGGAAGAAAGTATTTATTAATGAGATGTACGTCTGGTTCTTCACACTCCGGAATATACATGTTGGATTTGCACTGCTCTGCGGTACAAGCCAAACACCTTGATTAATCCTATCAGGTGCTGTTTGATGGCAAACTTCATTTTAAAATGGAAATAGGAGCTGAAGCTATTTTGCTCTCTTTGCCAAATAGCTCAGTGGTTTGAGCACTGACCTGCTAAACCCAGGGTTGTGAGTTCAATCCTTGAGGGGGCCATTTAGGGAACTGGGGTAAAAATCTGTCTGGGGATTGGTCCTGCTTTGAGCAGGGAGTTGGACTAGATGACCTCCTGAGGTCCCTTCCAACCCTGATATTCTATGAGTCCCCCATCCCCAACCAAATACATATAAGGGCTGCTACTTTCAGTGCCACCATTCATAGCTGAAGGGTTTGCATCTGTTTTCTTCCAGTCTTCAGGAAGGAATCAAGGCTCATTTGGCATTTTGGCATAATCTGCTATTGAGGAGTAAGTCCCAGGTATAATTAAGCCAAGGATGTGGTAAGTAGAGGGTACTCCACTTCTGGTAAGAGCCTGGGAACTTCTGTTGTATCAGTGGAAGAGTAACACTGAATAACATGGTAATAGATGTACTTTTGCCTAAGACAGAGTTGTAATTGATACAAGCTCAGTATTCAATGGGTCATCCACAGAAGCCCTTGCCTCATTGAGTGGCGGAGCATGGTAAGTGAGGCAGGGATCCACAGGGTCCTTTGCTTCACTGAACACAGTGACTGAGGTGGTGCCGCACAGGAGCATTTGCTTCGCGGGTGCACGCTTTGCATGAGGTGGAACATTCTGTAGGTGTTTAGCCAAATATTTCCAGCTAATGAAATTTCCTTTCTCTTTGTTTTTCTAATGGCATTGCCTAGAGTATTGTTAATGTTAAGAAAACACTAAGTTTGCAGAACTAAGAGCTCATCCCCATGGGCTTATGTGGGATGTAAGTGGTAGGTCCCAGGCTTTGTGCTGGTGCCCTGCACAGGGGTGGATTTCACTCAGTGAGACACAGATGAAGCTAACTTGTTGGAAAATTTGAACTGAATATTTGCTGGGAATATTTTGCAGTAGTCACCCAGCTCTGGTGATGTGGTATGGGTGGCATGTGAGCCGCCCCCCCCCCCAACCCCCATTGGGGGAGGCTAGACACATGACCCCGCCCCTACCGGCCCCTGTCTGCTGGGGCCCCAAGTGCCTCCCCCCCCCCCGCAACAAGAGCCCCAAGAACCCCTTGTCCGCCGGAGACCCGAGTGCCCCCCTCCCAGGCCTCCCACCGCCCTCAGTCCCGACCAGAGCACCAGGCCAACGGCTGCCCCCAGTGTCAGCCATAGGGTGACCAGATAACAAGCGTGAAAAATCAGAACAGGGAGTGGGGGGTAATAGGTGACTATATAAGAAAAAGCCCCAAATATCGGGACTGTCCCTATAAAATCAGGACATCTGGTCACCCTAGTCAGCCCCAGCACTGGGTCACTGGCCAGCACCAGCACCGGGCTGCTGGCCACCAGGCTTGTGGGAGTGGGCGGAGCATGGGCGGAGCCAGGGCTTGGCTTAGGGGAGGCTTAGCCTTCCCTGGCCTATTATACCCACTGTCCATGTCATGAGCGTAAATTGAGATGTTACAACTGATCTTTTCCATTTCTATCATTCTGTGAACATAAATTGCTTATGTTATTCCAATAACTTAAGTGAAAGCTACCACTTCAGGCATTTACTTTATATCCTTAGCAATTAAATATTGTTTGTTTGCTTTTTCTTCTGCCTGGAATTAAATCAGATAAGAAAACCTCAGGCCACTGGTATCAGAGACATGGTTATTAATGGGAGACACTGCTGGGAAAATGTTCTGTTCATATTGAATTTAGAGACAAGTACCTTCAAAATAAAATAATGCTTCTTAAACCTCTGTAGTTCAAAAGACAAAGTCAGAGGAATCAATAAGGAGACATAGTTTTTGGAATATTTTTTCACGCTGTTGAAGATCTAAAAGCTAATATTGATTCACACTGGTTGGATTTTGATGGCTAAAAGGAGCCATCAAGGAATTATCAAAAGTTTGAAAGTCACATACAGCACAAGAAGTACCGTAATTAACTACTTGGTTAGAGAACGTGTTGTGTCTGCCAACTACAAACCAGACAGTAGGGAAGTCTTACAGTCTGCTACCCTACCCTTAGTCTGATCCATGCTAGAGTATCTCATCAGATTTCAAATGTTAAATCTATCCCAGAAAAAACACCCCTGTATTCTGTACCGTCGTTGGGCGATACAAAATACACTGACTACCCTTAAGCCCCTATCAACCCAAAAAACAAAATAAAATCCAAAATAAAAACCCTATCCCAAGCAGAGTTTTGACTCTGTAAAGGGAGAAGTGCCAGACTTTGTGACTAGGCACTTCACCATTGCTATTGATTTTATGTGGGAAGAAATCGGATAATGTGATGATAAGCGGCTGTATAAAACTTTAAAGTAAATGGAACCCATGGCATGGATTTTAGCCTTGATGTCCTAGCCAAATTCCATCATGGGTCATCACCACATTCTGCCTGCAATCTCAAACAGACATAGTATTCTTCTTCTTTTGCTTCCCTGAACAGCTGTGCACTGCAGCTGTCTAATATTCAACAGAGTCCCACCCCAGAAGCAGCTGCAGTGATGAAGTGATTTACAGCAGTGGCTTTCAACCTTTTTTCATTTGTGAACCCCTAAAAAATTTCAAATGGAGGTGTGGACCCCTTTGGAAATCTTAGATATAATCTGTGGACCCCCAGAAGTCCCTGGACCAAAGGGTGAAAAAAACTGTTCTATGGTAACGACAAGCTTTCGCGGACCCCTTAGACATTCTCTGCAGACCCCTGGGGGTGTGCGGACCACAGGTTGAAAACCACTGATTTACGGGATTACCAACCCCAAATGTTTAACAATTATGAGTCAAGCCACCAAAAATCTTGAAATTGGCTTAAAAAAATCACAGGATTTTAAAATAATATATTTTCAGTTCTTTTTATTTGCCTTCTGGAGTTGGAGACTTTAGGGTTCAACATTTTCCAACTTTCTTCCACAACCATGAAGGCTAGAAGCTTACTTTTTTAAATAAAAGCAGAGGCTCTTAGGTAATAACATGATTCCAGTAGCTGGAGCTTTCAGAAAAACCCCAGATACAGTGACACTTGAAGAGCTGGGAACTCTGGATTTATACATATTGGGCCAGATCCTCAGAGACTAGAAATCAGTGAGGCTCCACTGAACCCAATGGAGTGACATCCATTTACACCAGTTGGGGATCTGCTTGTAAGTGCCTTGGTATCTTTGAAGGAAAGAGGTGCTATCTAAATGCCCGATGTTCTGTTCTTGCCAATTCATTCCCCCCTCCTCCTCCCAGTGGCTAGACTTGCTCTTTGTGTGTCCTGCATGTTACCTTGTGATCTGCAGACAGCAGCTTTATGCAGTGAAGCTAAAGGATGGCTCCCCGCCCTCCTCTGGTCAAGCAGAGCTAGTCTCAGCTGGAAGCAGCTCTCTGCAGGTATTGCTGAAAGCAGAACAGATAAATATAATGGTTGTTTGTCTTTTAAATATTCATAGTAGATGTGCAAAATGCGGGGCGTGCAACGTCCCTTTGTGAGGCGACGAGCAGAGGTTGAAAACCAACGAAGCATTATGGAATTGGGGGGCCCCTTGCAGCAACTGCTACTTCCTTGCTGTGCCATGTGCATTCTGCCCTCTTGTGGAGCAGCCCCAGTCCGAGGCAGCGGCTCTGGAATGCCTGCTCCCTCCCCTCTCATGCCTCAGCACTTTATATTTTTGAGGCACGGTGCAAAACGTAGCCCTCACAACAGCCCAGGATGAGGCTGCATTGGATTCACTGCAGTGTAGCTCACCAGGGGCTGGAGGTGGCAGCAGTTGGCATAGGCCCAGCTGGTACCCAGGTTTGAGGCACCGAGAGCAATGTTAGAAGCTCTTCTGCCCTCCTGATCACTCATGCATTGGAAGAGAGAAGCAACTCGCTGCCAGGTGCAGTGTTGCCTTCCTTCTGCTCTAAGGATTGCTCACTGCCACCCTTCTCGTGCTGTGACCACAAGCTGACTTCTGCCTGGCATTGCCAAAATTCCCAAGGCCCTGTCACTGCTTGGTGTTACCCCCTGCCCCCCTTCTCCTCTCACCCCTTTACTCTGACTCAGCTACCAGGCTGATATTACCCTCCTGCTGTCCTAACACCCGTCCTTCATTCCTGCCTATGGTTATTCTCCTCCTGCCCTGACCCCTTTCCTGAGCGGCCTAGTGTTACCTTCCTCCAGCCCTGTCCTGCTACTTGACCTATCTAGTGTTACCCACTTCCTGCCCTGCCCAGGCTGGCACTACGCCCACATGCCCTGCGCTCCATGCTGAGCTGCCTAGTGTTCCTCCCGGTGCTGAGCTGCTCTTGAGCATGACCTGCCTGGAAGCTAGCGACAACTCCTGTGAAGGACAAATTGCTTGTACTCAGTATGAACTCCACTTACCCGTCTAACTGTTATACTTCCTATTATTTAAGGTAACAAAAACATAAATGCTCCACACTGAACGAGACTGATAAGAAAAGGAGGCAGCCAGTGGGGCATAGCCGCTGAGGCCAAAGTGCATTCCACTCCAGAGATGCCAATGAATGAAAAGTAAAGAGACCAGGCCCCTCTTTGCTCTGGCTGACCCCCAGGGGACTCTGGATAGTGACAGATTCCTTTTGGCTTGTAAACTGCAGCTGATATGACCTGATAATTGGGAAGGGAGCAGATGCATGTCACACTGAATTAACCAAGTGACCATTTTTTCACACTGACAGGGAAATAGAAACTCTTTCTGGATGCTCAGCAGCAATGGCTCAGGTCTCCTGTTTCATTGTCCGCTCCTTTGGGGAGAGGGAGTGGCAGAGGTCTGGAGAGCTCCGTGTTGACTATTTTATAGAGTGATTTTGAATTAATCAATTAGGGAATGAAAGGTCCCGGATTAATGGCTGAATAAACTGAAATCCATCCAGGAACAAGATGGGAAATGTACACAGAATATGTAGGCACAGCCCAGATGAATGGTGTTGATTCATTGGATGGCGCCCTTCCCTCTAAGGGTATGTCTACTCTACAATTAGACACCTGCTGCTGGCCCATTCCAACTGACTCTACTCACGGGGCTCAGGCTAAGGGGCTGTTTAATTGAGGTGTAGATATTTGGGCTTGGACTGCAGCCTGAGCTCTGGGACCTTCCCACCTCGCAGGGTCCTAAGGCTCGGGCTCCAGCCCAAACATCTGTGCCGCAATTAAACAGCCCCTTAGTTCAAGCCCTGTGAGCATGAGTCAGCTGGCACAGTGTAGACATATCCTAAGTCATTATTGGTCCACTGGCCCAGCATCATATTAAGGGGCATTTTACTCCTGAATGCACTATTGTTTGCCTGAGATGTCAAACCAAGGCACTGACTGTTTGGTCATTAAAGAGTCCGTGGCACTTTATGTAGGATTAGGAAGTTTATATGACCATGACCAAATTCTATCTCAAGCCATCAGAAATGAGATCCTGGCAGCCTAAGAGTTGGATATAGAATATCCCTTCACTTCCTGTCCTAAGATGTTGTGTAGTGTCATAGTGCATTGTCAAATTGTTGATGTGTTCCATCCCAGGAGTGGCAATGATGTAATGGTGGGTGACGTGTAGAGCTGTATGGGAACTGGAATTTCCCTTACATGGAAAATTTCACAGTTCTGGGAAGAAGAAAAAAAAAAAAGAAAGTCATTGTGAATTGGAATGAGAAGTCAGACATGTAACATTTGCTTGGGGAGGGAGAGTTTCAAAAACTTCCATTTCAGAAGAACCAAAAGAGAATTTTTCAAAAACTTCTGTCCAAGCTCCCAGGCAACCCACCAGGCAGGCTGTATCAGAGCTGGAAAGCCTGGAAGAGTTGGGGAGAGCTCGCAGGAAACTAAGCAGCCTGCCTGCCCGATGTCCATCCAATGTTTAAGTGGAATCGACCCATTCCCACGAAATATTTTGATCCCATCAAATAGGCATTTGCTGATAGGAGAAGCATTTTGTCAGAAAAATTTCAACCAGCTCTAGTGAAGTGCATATTTCCTCCTCGATTCCCAGACAGGGAGGTCATATATTTAATTTGGACTCTTACATTTTAAATGAATCATGGTTGTTTTTTCACCATCACTTGGCCACCTGAATTTTAGCTGCTGCCCTTTAACTGGCTACTGTCTGGCAAGCCCTGTGACCTCTCTGTACTCAGTGACTCATTCTGGCCTCCATAGTGATACCAGGAGACTCTCAAATGAAAGGAGACCCAGGATACTGATGTGTTAAAGAGGAAAGGTGTGATTTTAAGCCAGAGTGGTAATTTCATTGCATGGTATTATTGATTGCCACCTATAAATATTGATAACAGGTAGAGCTCAGAGCTGCTCTCAAGCTCAACCCTTCCCTTTATGCCAGCCCTATAACTCTGCTGCCTCATCTGCAGTCTCCATAGCAACCACCCTGCTGGTTGTGAGAGACCCAGGAAGTGCTCTATTTTTCTGCAGCAGTTCTTTAGAATATTGTATATGGAAGGGGGAAAAAGAACAATGAGCTGAAGGGGGTTGGCAAGATTTTGGAGTGAGGGATAAAAGGGGTGAGGGATTGCTATTCACAGTAGTGGGCACTTCCACACTGCAATGTCAACTGTCCTACCCTGCACCTACCACACTTCTCAAAACAATAGGGCAGGGCCAGAAAGGCTCAGAGCCTTAACTTTGGCACTAGTGACAGGCTAACATCAAAAGGGTCAGAGCTGCAGAAGTTGGGCTGCTTCTCTCAACTGCTTGGCTGGAAATTTCAAAGCCATTTAAGGGATTCTCATTCATTGTAAATGGGAATTAGATATCCTTTAGGCAGATATGAAAATCTTAGCCACTGAATCTGCAAAATTTGGGCTGGAAATCTTTGGAGAATAAGATTTCTCTTGTGATTCCTGATACATTGGGGTATGCAGGAAATCCTGCAAGACCAGGGCAATGCAGCCGTTCTGGCTGAACATGCAAAGGCAACACAAAAATCAGAAATAAAGGGGAGGAAAGACATTTCTGAACTTTTTTTGAACTTCCTGAGAAGCTGGATTTGAGCCTGGAGTTATCCGAACCAGTTCCCCATTTTTCAGAGGTACAGTATGTACTGTAAAGTTGGTCAAAAAATTTCCTATAAAAAGTTTTTTAATTAAAAATGTCTTGGGTTTTTTTGCAAAAATTATTTTTTTCACTAAAAACTGTTGACTATTTAAAAAATTTTCACTAATTTTTGCATGAGTTTTTCTTAATCAAAAAACAGTCTCTGAATCATTATTGCAATAGTTACCAACAATTTTTATTTGCCAAACAACCCGGTTTTTGGTGAACAAAAAATTTTGATTACAATTTCAAGAACTTTTCAATAAAATTGCCAGTGGAAAAAAAATTGAAAGCACAGATCCATTTTGATCCCTAAAATTGGAAACAACTTTGAAAGATTTTGCAAAACATATATATCATTTTTTAACCAGCTCTCTAGATTAGCCTTCCTGAAGAAGGTTCTTCTGTATCTTCTCGAACATCTTGCTACATTATAGTTGGGTGGTAACACTGCTGTTAAGAAGAGCTTACATGGTTTCTGGGCCCTAATACTGATATCACAGTGTGATAGATTGGACTGAGTCCAAACCTGACTGTGTTCAGATAAAAATGCAAGCCCCACTTTTTTCTAAAGCCTTACTGCAGTTTCATCTACCTAAGGGGTAGATGAGAGAGAGAAGAGGAGAGTAAATTGAAAGGTGAGGTAAGGAAAGGAAGAAGAGAAAGCACATCCCAAATGTGATGAGATGGACAGCTGAGATTATTTCTTTGGGACATTAATAATGGTACCTACATTGTTCTGCATGTGGCACTCAGACACCCGAGAGAGCAGTACCTTAGAAGTACTTATAATAGAAAAGATGAGACAGGATGTCCAGAATGGGCATGTGGGAAAAAAGTTTTCAAAATTTACTACCCCAAGATATCAGTGGGTAATGAGAATTTACCATCTTTGCCAACCTTGTTCCCACTCAGCTTTCTTTAGAGACCTGAAATTTACAGTATATCTCATCGCCAGGAAAACTACTTCAGATAAAGAGCTAGGGCCTTTATAAAGTTATTGTTCTCAGAGGTAATTAAAACTTGTATCAGATCTCACCAAGGAGCAAGGAGATATTGAAAGCAAATGGAGGCAAAATAATATTAAAAGAACCTCTTGCCTCATCTTCAATTAGCCATGCTGTCTCCGGCAAGTTAACTGCATGGTTCATCACTGACGAATAACTACCATTAAAGTAATGGACTAAAACCTGTGAGACCGGGATCATTCATTGAGGGAATGTTTAGTCCCAGACCATTTGGCAGACAATGAGAGAAGGAAAAGGAGCCACTCTCTCACCAGTCTGGGTATCGACCGGCATATATGCTGAATGCACTTGCCCCAATCTCATAAAGTTTTTCCTCATGAGATAGCACTGTAAATATTTTTAACTGGCTTTGCTCTTCTAAAGAATGAGGCGTGACAATAAAAGCAGACCCTTCCAAGCAAGAGGGACATAAAAAGGGTCATATCATTCTCTCTCTTTCTAGCTGAGATTATGAAGTGCTTGGGAAGATGGGGAAACTGAATGATCCAGAGACCAGATTCATATCCCAGTTAGACCCATGTGAATTTGTATTAACTCCCCTGAAACCACTGGGCCAGATTCTGTTCCCTTTACACCACAGTAAATCTGGAGTAAATATCCTGAAGACAATGGGCCAGACTCTGCTCTCAGTTAAACCAATGTACATCTGGAATAATCCCATGAACACAGCTGGCCAAATGCTAGAACCTGATTCTCTGCTCTGTTACACCAATTTTAGGCAGGGGTAACTCCCTTGGTTTCACTGGAGTTAGAGTAACATAAAACTCATGTAACCAAGTAGAGAATCAGGCCTATAATCTGTTACCCAGATGTAAACCTGATGTAAACTCCATTGCTAGCCAGAATAATTCACACCAAAGTGTCACCCCTACAGAATAATGATATATAAAATGTTCCCTAGGATTGATCCATGATCCATAATCTTTACTACAGGTATAATCTAAGATACATAAGGTTCATTCAAATATTACAAAAGAGGTTTGTTTTTACAGCATTTAAACCTTATAGATCTAGAACAAGTATAACCATCTTCAAATTCTGAGGGAAAGGGGCAGACGCCAACTTCACTCAGTTGTTGTTGTTATTTTTTTATTATTTCTATAGCATCAGAAATGAGCCTGACATTGTGCAGACAAATAAAAGACCCTGGGCCTCATCCTGCCCTGGTGTGCACCTTGTGCAGTCATTTACACCCACTATGCACAGGTGTAAATAACTACACAAGGTGCCAGGCAGTAGCGAATCAGGCCTTTCGTGTGAGTAGGCCCATGGGATTATTCCCAAAGGCAAGAGTTGCAAGATCAGGTTTTACATTTAACACAAACCCGAGTCTCTCCTCCCCCTGTTTTACACTGGGGTGACTGCATTAACTTCAAAGGAGCAATGACGTGAAGGAAGCCCCAGGCCCAACACGAACAAGTGATGGCACAGCAGCGATGGGGCAGATCCGGGCTTTCAGGTGAAGGGCTACAGCAGTGCTTTGATTTGTTATATACAACTCTTAGCTGGGCCAGATCCTCAGCTGCCATCAATCAGCTAAGCTCCATCAATGTCAATAGAGCTAGGCTGATATATATCCATTGAGGATCTGGCCCATTCTTTTTGTCCAGAAGGCTGTTGATTTTCTGTCTTTTTATTATAACAGAGTTGCATGGAATCCAGTCTATGTGTCTGTGTCACAACCCCACACACCTGGGTGTCCCCCTCCATCTCAATGCAAGGCAATATGCTCTTGCTTCAGGGAGACCTAGCCCCATTTAACATAGACCTTTGGGGTTAGAAATATCCCTAATTAAATGTCTGGTGCCAAGCTCTGCAAAAGAAAAATAAAATGATGAGAGTCAATCAGTGATGATGGGAAATGCTGCTGTGTAATTTTCATGAGGCTGAAATAATACACCATTTAGCTCAATTCAGTCTCTGTGCATTAATAATGACCTTTAATGTTATAACAATTCTGTGGCTGTCTGGAAACTCCATGGTACTTGTCATTACGATACATACAATGGCCACTCAGAAGCTCAAGAAAGCAGTAGGGATAGAACTAAGATGTTCTGAAAGCAAAAGCACAAGCTCCTTTCCACTTGAGCTAAAGGAGAATCTCCATGAGCTGTGAGCAGTACAGAGCCAGTGGCACACAGTTGAGCAACTCTGAGTGTATCCAGCAGAGGGAAGTGGTGCACATACATTCTCACCATTTCAATATAATATAATACAGTCTGTGTATAGCCCACACTTTTAGCTCTTTTTATAGTTGTTCATGCCATTGGTGCAGCTCCAGAAACAATACAATTTATTTAAGATGTTTGTCCTGCTCGTGTCTGTCACTTATTATTCCAGCAGGAGCTGAGCCCTGACACTTCTATTGACTTTTAAGAGAAAGATGTTTCTTGTTGCTTCACCTGAACAGAAAGGCTATGACAGAACTTCTGCAAGAAGGAAATGGGGTCAGTATGAAAGCCAGTGGGAGATAAAAGGGAAGGGAACACTTCATATGTGCTTCTGAGCAGACGTTTCCAGCTGAGGCCTGCCCTGCACCATCACAGATGCTCCCCTACTTCCCTATATCACCCTGAGCAGTTTTCCCTCAGGGCAGCCCTGCCCTTGAGCATTGCAAGAGTCCCTTCCTGGCTCAGCCCAGCTCTGCAGCCTCCCAGGAGCTCCCCTGCTTACTTGATCCCACTTTGAGCAGTGGGTTTTAGAAGATAGGATCAGCTGCTTCTTTCAGTCTAGTCACTATTCTGTAACCAGCAGGTCCAGCAGACATGACCTGAACTTTGCATGGTGTAAAGAGGTAAAAATCACCACAGAAGGCTGCTGAGTTCAGTGCCTATGATGAGAATATTAGCATAGTAAGTAACTGAACTAATGCCATTCGTATTACTTTGGGGTACTTTGAATAGGATATGACAGGAGTCTTCCTAGATAGCCGGCTTGCACGGCATGTAGCATTAATGAGAGGTCCTGGAGCTGAGCCAGAGCAAGTCAGAGCCCTGGGAGCAGAGGCCTTTGAGGGAAATGACTTTCTGAGACTCTCCTATCCGACTGTGGGTTGAGTATCACTCTATCTTGATGTTTCTTTTTCAATTGGCTGCTCAGAGTTGGCAGGCCATTTTAACGAGGGGGTCATGCTGCTCTCTGACTTGCCTGGAAGTTTCAGTGCAGAAGCCTTGATTCAGCAGATAACTTCCTTTGCAGGGTTAGAGACCGTCGTGGGATTTATGGCACAAGAGCTGCAGACTCTTTAATGCACACAGAGAAAATGAATGGAAACGATATGTCATACAACCACTTCTCACTGGCCTGCAAAATGCCCCAAATGACAAGTGTCACCCACAAAGCCTAATATCCACCCTCACCCCTTTGCCAGGGTCACCCCAAACACGCTCTGGGATCTCTACTTCGCACACCCAGGGATCACTGCCCTACACTCCGCAGAATCCCCTCTACATCTATGCTGGGGTCACCACCCCACACACCCTGGGATCCCATTGCCCCACACCCTCTAGGATCCCCTCCACCTCTCTGCTGGGTCATATGCCCCGGGATTACCACCCCACAGATGCAGGGAACCCCACACCCTTCTGCCAGGGTCAACACCCCCACTGCCCATGCACCCCCCTTTTGCCCCTCTACTGGGGTCAGGTCATTACATATCCAAGCCCTCATCCCTCTCCCAGGCTCACCACCCCCACAGCCCAGAGCCTATATCATCCCTCCCCAGGATCATTCACATAATTGAGGTTACCCACTCCTGCCCCTTATAGTTACATACTTACCCATCCCAAGCTCTTGCTTTTCTACAGAGCTTTCACACACAATGGCAGGGTCCCCTTTCTCCACAGTTCATTCACCCTCCTGTCCCAAAGTCCCTTCCTTCCTATGCACTGCTGCACACAACACAGCATCCTTTTCCTTCTTGCAGCTCCCTCTCCCCAGTGTTTTCCCATCCCACAAATCGCTCATTCACACGGCTCAGACAGATCAGTCACTCACCCTCTCACTCCTCCAAAGAATCAGAGCTAGAGGGCAAGAGGGACTCCTGATACCATGACCACAAATTTCCAAGAGCTGACACTCTGAACAGCTTCCATCTGCTTCATTACAGAGTTGAGGTACAGGTCAGGCTATTTATTAGGTACTAAAATTTAAATGGAAGCCATTTTTGAAGAACAAACTTTCCCAATGTTGCCTAAAAGTGATCAGATATGAAAAGCCGCATGGACAGATTTAACACTTGTCTCTGGTTTTGTTTAATAATTTGCTGACAGTATTGTTCTCTTTAAGACACAACAGTTTATCTTGTTTGATTGCAGGGATTGACTGGAAGGAGGGGAGATCTCCCCTAGTAGCCTCTGACTCATGGCAGATTAGACTGTGATGCCAATGGGACACTGTGGGTATGTCTACACTGTAGCTACAGGTGTATTTTCCAACTCAGATAGATGTACACACTACCTTTGAACAAACTACCACACGCCTGGGCAAGCTGCCTGAGTACGTACCTAGGATCTTGTTAGCCAAACGGGCTCGTTCCCCCTAGAGCTTACCCAATTACCCCAAGGAGGCACGGAGGTCAAGAAGACAGTTACAGATTTCTTTAATCTCAATCAGCTGATCGGGTGTCTCTCTCCCGGCTCATGCCAGAGGGAGAAGCACACCTTTACAAGCGCAGAGCAGGCTTTTTATATACAGTAATAAACAACATAGCATGCATACATTCTGCTAGCCTATACATGTCTCAAATTCCTTTCTAGGGGTAAACAGGACACATTTGTTTGAGGCCCCTCTTACTGAGTATCTTGTGTACGTGTAGCGGAAGGGGCTTCGTGCGTATATGTAGCAGCGGTAATAACAATCAAATTGCAAGCACAGCAATTAATTGACCTTTGTTCTAACAATCTTGGACAGGAATGTATGCAGGGGCGGCTCTGTTTTTTGCTGCCCCAAGCACGGCAGTCAGGCGGCCGCGGTCAGGCGGATTCGGCGGCGTTTCTGCGGGTGATCTGCTGGTCCTGCGGCTTCGGCGTACTCACCGCCGAATTGCCGCCGAAACCATGGAACCGACGGACCTCCCGCAGGCACGCCGCCAAAGGCTGCCTGACTGCCGCCCTCACAGTAACCGGCAGGCCGCCTCCCCCCGTGGCTTGCCGCCCCAGGCACGCGCTTGCTCTGCTGGTGCCTGGAGCCGCCCCTGAATGTACGGCAGCAGCTAGCTCATGCTGCCACCCCCACTGCAAGTACATCTACACCTCCAGCTTCAGTGTAGCTGTACCTGATGTCAAGTATAATAGACAGAGCTGGTAGCACCGCCTATTATTAAGGTTGCCCAACACTTCCCATTATAAATCCCTTTTTTCAATTGCTTAAGTTATAACTTTGCCAAACTTCAACTGTTTGGGCTGAAATTTTCCCAGCTGGGTGTCTGCTTGAGGCTGGCTGAATTTATTTATTTCGTTATTTTAAATGTCAGCCAAAACAGTCCATTAGTTTCACAGAAAGAGGTGAGGGGGAAATTTGCTGTTTTCCCCATGTTAAAATGCCAAATCTACAGGCTGTGCTGTGCTCTTCATAACCACTAAGCCATCCCCTCCAGAGCCTGCAATCGACCCAATGTTCCTGAGTTCCAACGTTCCTCTGCTGTACAGNGTTGGTTTGTTTGGTTTTTTTGGTCAGGGAATATATATCAAAGGTCTGATTTTGAACTTCACAGCATCCCTTGCAGTAAGAGGAAGGGAAATAAAAAGAACAGCTGGAAAGGTAAATTGCTTTTTGGTATGAATGTTTATCTATTTTTTAAGTTTGCTCCTGTGTGAAATTCCCCTTTGAATGAACCTTCTGCTGTTTCCTATTTGAATATGTAATATCCACGGGATGCGATCGAAGACTGAGATTGAATATTGGATATGAATTGGCTTTGGGATGTTCAGCACACTGGAAATTTATGGGGAAAAAAATTCTCAGGGCTAGTAAGACATAGCATCCCAGCTTGTCATTATGCCCACTCTCACAATGTAAGCGGTGTCAAGCTGGGTTACTATTTGGAGGGAGGACCTCCTAGGAATCATAGATGCTGCAGAAAGTAATTCTAGTGGCTCATTAGATTTCACCCTTCCCTCTGACTCTGAATGTTACCTGCAGTAGAGTTTAGTCAACCAGAGACAGGTGGTAGGAGGTGTAAACTTTTGGAGGAGAAATACAACCAAAGCACCCTCCCCCCCAAGTGTGGTATTAAAGTTCCCATGGCACTTTTCCAAAGACTAGAGGAATTAGCCCCAGAGTCCCTGGCCAAAGTCTAACTCAGGTAGCCTAGGTTTCTTTACATAAAATTGAACCTGCAATTTCAGTTGGATATAGTATTCTCCTTTACTTCCTGAATTGCCGTCTGGTGTTCTGGATGCTGTAAAACAGCAGACATATTTCACTTGAGATGCATCTGCAGCTCAGTTGTAAATGATGAGCCATGTAAATAATTTGTATGTTGGGGCCTGTTGCAGGGCAAAGCAATCAAGGGACCAAAGCACCTGAGGGGTTATGGTCAAACAAAGCAAACTTCTCCTCCTTTGGGGTTTGTTTTCCCCTGTCTGTCTTCTGGTAGCACAGATTCTGCCAGAGGAATTGAGTCAGTAACACAAGCCCCTACCATTCAAGAACAATGAGTCAAGACCCCAAAAAATAATACATTCTGGGTCCCTTGTATTTTTTTCTGGTTTCTAAGCCTTGAGGGTGTAGTCAGGGTCACATTCCAAGCTTTTCTCCACAACCATGAAGGCTAGAAATTTACTCTTTTTTTTTAATGAAAGCTGAGATTCTCACAAAAATCATACAACTCTAGGAGCTGGGCCTTTAAGAAATGCATCAAATATCATGAGAGCAGGCAACGCTGATGATTCAAAGTGTCAAACAAACCAACTGCCCCTCCTAGGAGTTCTTTTTTCCTTAGGCTTTTTTCCCTCCTGTAAATCCGATTCCCCACAAAGTGTCACTGTCTAAAACAAGCTTCCCCTCCCATGGATTTATTTTTGAAGAACTTGGGGGAGGGAAAGACCCTTAAACAGGCAGAGTTGGCTTCTCTTTTTCTGGAATAATCTCAACCTTTCTAGTTTATAAACTAAGAAAGCTACCTAAATACCCCACCCCCTTCCCAGCATGCTTTTTTGGGTTCTAAACTACAACTGTGGCTACACTGGAACTACATTTCCCAGCAGCCCCTGCATACAGAGGAAGAGGAATGTTCTTGCCCATCGTTCAATTGGGAGTTCCAGTCTCAGGCCTTGAACAAAGGCAGCAACCTGGGGTTTCTTCTCAAACTACCCATTAACTTCCCAAAACCATGTAATTAATAGGGCTATTCAGTGCTGGAGTACACCAAACTTCTAGCATGGTACCATGCCAGGTGTACCATTGCTCAGAAAAAATCATTGTAGGCACTTCAATAGCTAGGCCTTGAAGGGGCTAGCCCTGGTTGGTCCCAATAAGAACCCAGACACATGGCTAGGGGAAAGGGGATTTTACTATGGCTGGCAGGAAAGGGAAAGGTTGCAGATACCCTAGGTACAGAGGCTTAAACAGGTACAGTTCAAGGTGAGCAATAGCAGTTCCTGTTTGGGACAGTCCAGTTGAGAGTCGGGGCCCTTCAGACCTAATACCTGGGGTACTCTCTCCAGTCTCTTTTCAAGCAAATAAAAGCTTGCAGGTTTCCAGACCAGGCTCAGTTAGTGCCTCTCATTGAGACTCCTCTGCACTGGCTCCCTGCCCAGCTGCTGCTGCTCCCCCATAAGTCCCACACAGACCTGCACCCAGCTATAACGTCTGGCACTCACAGCCTGTCCCACATGCGGTTCCTAGGGGTTCCTCTCTGCATCCAGTTTCTCTTCAGCTCCTGGCTTGCCATAAGCCTGCTGCTTCCTAATAGAGCCTGGCCACTTACTGGTTCAGGACTCCCTCTCCCTTATCTGGCCAGGGGGAAGGGGCTGTGCAGTGGGAAGGGGGTTGATGGGAGTTGTAGTCTCCTGCTTAGCAGACTCATCAAAACTATTCCCTCTCTCTGAATACATGCATTCCCTGACCCACAACCCTATGCCAGGAGTAAAACCCTAGAATGGCATGGTGATGGACCTGCAAGTTTCCCTTGACAGCCTTAAAGGGCAAGTCTGTACCACTTCAGAGCCCAGTCTTTTTCCCATTTTAGTCAGTGGGAGCAGAAAGCAGTCCTTAATAAAGGCTCATCTCTGATTGAGACATTGCTCTGGGTGATTCAGTTAAAGATCAGGAGTACTTGTGGCACCTGAGAGTCTAAATTTGTTAGTCGCTAAGGTGCTACAAGTACTCCTGTTCTTTTTGCGGATACAGACTAACACAGCTGCTACTCTGAAATCAGTTAAAGATGTGTTTCAGGAAGCTTTGAGTCAGTCTACTTAACACAACTGCTGACACTCAGCCTGGACTGAGAGGAAGATGGCTTCTGCCATGAAAGGGTTTAATGTGGTGTCTTTTAGTAACCAGCAAGAGGCATGAATGCCCTCTCAAGCTCTCACCAGTTTTGGCAGCAGGTGTTAACTTACAAAGTGACAAGAGGGTTGGGGTCAAATATTAGAACCTTTTCAAACACACTGAATTGGTCTCACAGTGGTTCAGCTTCATTAAATGTTTCCTTTTAAGCCGGGCCCATTAGAAACCCTCAATCATTCACAGTGTTATCATTCACATTAATAGTTGTGTGTCCCAGTGAATAATTTAGATGGAATGGACTGTGAAACTTTAATTTCTAAGCTAACTTTCCAGCAACTCTTCCTGGTTTGCTACTGAAACTCTCTGAACCTGAGTTGCTGAAGCTGTTGCTGGTGACTCATCGTCTTAGCTAGTATTTTTGAAGTATATTAAAAAAATCAATTACTAAATGGAACATTTTTTTCTCTTCAGAAATCATTCTTTTTAACTGTCTTTTAAGCAGAGTAGTCACTGGGCTATTTATGGAGTGGAATCACACTCTCTGTATCTGCTGATAGTCCTAATCACATAGTTAGTGGATCTGAGCACAAAAAAAATGTAGACTGAATGTCAGGACAAATTTCCCAGCAGTGAGCTATTTCTCAAGGAAGCAAAGGAACGGGGGGAAGCTCCATTACTTGAGCCATCTAAAACAGGACTGAACAAAGCACTGGACAATAGGGCGCAATCCTGCATTTGCAGAGAGGAATGGACTAAATATCCTAACAAGGGGTTTCTTTTCTTCTCTATTTCTAATTTCTTTGCTATTGAAACCCAAATTCTGTTCTTTCAGTGTGAGATTTACCCCTTTGCAGAGGGCCTCCTATCAGTTTAAGTGGGACTTTAGTGTTACACATGCCTGGTGTGAGCTGTCTGCACAGGGCTGAACTCCAACCTCAGTGGAATCGTTAAAATCCGGAGCAGAAGATTGGATGGCTCTAGAGGCCGGATAACAGGGACCTTCAATCTCTAGGTCACTGATCTGAGTTGAGACCAGGTTGGTGAAGACTAAAGGGGCCAAATCATCTGCTGATATAAATTAACATAGCTCCACTGGCTTCAATACATCAGTTTATGCCAGTTGAGGATCTGGCCCAAGAAGATTTGATGGCTATTCTATGAAGGGAATTGATGGTCTTGGCCCATTACCTGATGAACATATGTCCATGTCTAAGCCACGTCCACATTCAGTACCATCGTTGACAGATAGCTTCAGCTTAGAAATGCCTTTTAGAGTGAGCGGACTTAGAGAAAAAGCCTTCCATTCACCCCAGAGGTAGTCCCCTTCAGGTCATGCCTGAGGTACATTGGCAGGGCAGTGTTGAGGACGTTTTCAGTATCACTGACTGCCCTTTTTGGGTAGGGAACTTCATTCTCCAGCCCTGTCCACCCAGCTCTTTCACAACCAGTCCCACCTTCATGTATTTAAAATGACATGAATTCATGGAGAGGTGAGAGTTTCCAGTGTGCAAGGGTTAAAGGAAGTTAATCTCTCCTCTTTAACAGATACCTCGGCAACTTTAATGCCAATAAAGCAGAAATGTCTCAGGACCAGATTCTCAAAAACATTCTGGCTGTTTTACACCACTCTGGTAACTCAAAGCAGCCAAAAACTCAGGTAAACCAGCATTGCAGCTGAGAGTACAAGTGAATCCGGGCTTCAGTCCTTCTCTCTCTCTCGCCCCTAAAACTAGGGAAAGCAGATAGATAGGAAACCTGGAATTCTTTGCCATTGAACTTGACACTATAGAATCGAAATTTTGATGCAGAAACTATAACCAACAGGTGTCACTCTTCAGTGGGTGACATTTAAAAACTCAGACACTTGCCACCCCCTGGTAATTGTATCAGAAGACATGCTGGTTACTGCATGCAAGCAGCTGGGGCAGTGGATGCTGAGTTTTCAAAGGCTGCTATTATTGTAACCCAGGGGTCAGCAACCTTTCAGAAGCGGTGTGCCGAGTCTTCATTTATTCACTCTAATTTAAGGTTTCGCGTGCCAGTAATACATGTTAACGTTTTTAGAAGGTCTCTTTCTATAAGTCTATAATATATCATAGAATCATAGAATCATAGAATCTCAGGGTTGGAAGGGACCTCAGGAGGTCATCTAGTCCAACCCCCTGCTCAAAGCAGGACCAAACCCAACTAAATCAGCCCAGCCAGGGCTTTGTCAAGCCTGACCTTAAAAACCTCTAAGGAAGGAGATTCCACTACCTCCCTAGGTAACCCATTCCAGTTCTTCACCACCCTACTAGTGAAAAAGTTTTTCCTAATGTCCAACCTAAACCTCCCCCTCTGCAACTTGAGACCATTACTCCTTGTTCTGTCATCTTCTATCACTGAGAACAGTCTAGATCCATCCTCTTTGGAACCCCCTTTCAGGTAGTTGAAAGCAGCTATCAAATCGCCCCTCATTCTTCTCTTCTGCAGACTAAACAATCCCAGTTCCCTCAGCCTCTCCTCGTAAGTCATGTGCTCCAGCCCCCTAATCATTTTTGTTGCCCTCCGCTGGACTCTCTCCAATTTATCCACATCCTTCTTGTAGTGTGGGGCCCAAAACTGGACACAGTACTCCAAATGAGGCCTCACCAGTGCTGAGTAGAGGGGAATGATCACATCCCTCGATCTGCTGGAAATGCCCCTACTTATACAACCCAAAATGCCATTAGCCTTCTTGGCAACAAGGGCACACTGTTGACTCATATTCAGCTTTTCGTCCACCGTAACCCCTAGGTCCTTTTCTGCAGAACTGCTGCCCAGCCATTCGGTCCCTAGTCTATAGCAGTGCATGGGATTCTTTCGTCCTAAATGCAGGACTCTGCACTTGTCCTTGTTGAACCTCATCATATTTCTTTTGGCCCAATCCTCTAATTTGTCTAGGTCCCTCTGTATCCTATCCCTACCCTCCAGCGTATCAACCACTCCTCCCAGTTTAGTGTCATCTGCAAACTTGCTAAGGGTGCAGTCCACACCATCTTCCAGATCGTTAATGAAGATATTGAATAAAACCGGCCCCAGCACCGACCCTTGGGGCACTCCACTTGATACCGGCTGCCAACTAGACAAGGAACCATTGATCACTACCCGTTGAGCCCGACCATCTAGCCAGTTTTCTATCCACCTTACCGTCCATTCATCCAGCCCATACTTCTTTAACTTGCTGGCAAGAATACTGTGGGAGACTGTATCAAAAGCTTTGCTAAAGTCCAGAAATAGCACATCCACTGCTTTCCCCTCATCCACAGAGCCGGTTATCTTATCATAGAAGGCAATTAGGTTAGTCAGGCATGACTTGCCCTTGGTGAATCCATGCTGACTGTTCCTGATCACTTTCCCCTCCTTTAAGTGGTTCAGGATTGATTCCTTGAGGACCTGTTCCATGATTTTTCCAGGGACTGAGGTGAGACTAACTGGCCTGTAGTTCCCTGGATCTTCCTTCTTCCCTTTCTTAAAGATGGGCACTACATTAGCTTTTTTCCAGTCGTCCGGGACCTCCCCCGATCGCCATGATTTTTCAAAGATAATGGCCAATGGCTCCGCAATCTCATCGGCCAACTCCTTTAGCACCCTCGGATGCAGCGCATCCGGCCCCATGGACTTGTGCTCGTCCAGCTTTCCTAAATAGTCCCGAACTACTACTTTCTCCACAGAGAGCTGGTCACCTCCTCCCCATACCGTGCTGCAGAGTGCAGCTGTCTGGGAGCTGACCTTGTCTGTGAAGACAGAGGCAAAAAAAGCATTTAGTACACTAGCTTTCTCCACATCCTCTGTCACTAGGTTCCCTCCCTCATTCAGCAAGGGGCCCACACTTTCCTTGACTTTCTTCTTGTTGCTAACATACCTAAAGAAACCCTTCTTGTTACTCCTAACATCTCCGGCTAGCTGCAACTCCAAGTGTGATTTGGCCTTCCTAATTTCACACCTGCATGCCTGAGCAATACTTTTATACTCCTCCCTGGTTATTTGTTCAATCTTCCACTTCTTGTAAGCTGTTTTTTTGTGTTTAAGACGAGCAAGGATTTCACTGTTAAGCCAAGCTGGTCGCCTGCCATATTTACTTTTCTTCCTACACATGGGGATGGTTTGTTCCTGCAACCTCAATAAGGTTTCTTTAAAATACAGCCAGCTTTCCTCTACTCCTTTCCCCCTCATGTTATTCTCCCAGGGGACCTTGCCCATCAGTTCCCTGAGGGAGTCAAAGTCTGCTTTTCTAAAGTCCAGGGTCTCTGTTCTACTGCTCTCCTTTCTTCCTTGTATCAGGATCCTGAACTCGACCATCTCATGGTCACTGCCTCCCAGGTTCCCATCCACTATTGCTTCCTCTACTATTTCTTCCCTGTTTGTGAGCAGCAGGTCAAGAAAAGCTTTTCCCCTAGTTGGTTCCTCCAGCACTTGCACCAGGAAGTTGTCCCCTACACTTTCCAGAAACTTCCTGGATTGTCTGTGAGCTGCTGTATTGCTCTCCCAGCAGATATCAGGGTGATTAAAGTCACCCATGAGAACCAGGGCCTGTGATCTAGCAATTTCTGTTAGTTGCTGGAAGAAAGCCTCGTCCACCTCATCCCCCTGGTCTGGGGGTCTGTAGCAGACTCCCACCACGACATTACCCTTGTTGTTCATACTTCTAAATTTAATCCAGAGACACTCAGGTTTTTCTGCAGTTTCGTACTGGAGCTCTGAGCAGTCATACTGCTCTCTTACATACAAAGCAACTCCCCCACCTTTTCTGCCCTGCCTGTCTTTCCTGAACAGTTTATATCCATCCATGACAGTACTCCAATCATGTGAGTTATCCCACCAAGTCTCTGTTATTCCAATTACATCATAATTCCCTGACTGTGCCAGGACTTCTAGTTCTCCCTGCTTGTTCCCCAGGCTTCTTGCATTTGTGTATAGGCACTTGAGATAACTCGCTGATTGTCCCGCTTTCTCGGTCTGAGACAGGAGTCCTCCCCTCTTGCGGTCTCCTGCTTGTGCTTCCTCCCAGTATCCCACTTTCCCACTTACCTCAGGGCTTTGGTCTCCTTCCCCCGGTGAACCTAGTTTAAAGCCCTCCTCACTAGGTTAGCCAGCCTGCTTGCAAAGATGCTCTTCCCTCTCTTCGTGAGGTGGAGCCCGTCTCTACCAAGCAATCCTTCTTCTTGGAAGACCATCCCATTGTCGAAGAATCCAAACCCTTCTCTCCGACACCATCTGCGTAGCCATTCGTTGACTTCCACGATTCGACGGTCTCTACGCTGGCCTTTTCCTGCCACAGGGAGAATAGACGAGAACACCACTTGCGCCTCAAACTCCTTTATCCTTCTTCCCAGAGCCACGTAGTCTGCAGTGATACGCTCAAGGTCGTTCTTGGCAGTATCATTGGTGCCCACGTGGAGAAGCAGGAAGGGGTAGCGATCCGAGGGCTTGATGAGTCTCGGCAGTCTCTCCGTCACATCTTGAATCCTAGCCCCTGGCAAGCAGCACACCTCTCGGTTTTCCCGGTCAGGGCGGCAGATAGATGACTCAGTCCCCCTGAGGAGAGAGTCCCCGACCACCACCACCCTCCTCCTCCTCCTGGGAGTGGTGGTCGTGGAACCCCCATCCCTAGGACGGCGCATCTCATGCCTTCCAATCAGTGGAGTCTCCTTCTGCTCTGTTCCCTCAGACGTATCTTCCACTCCACACTCTGCACTAGTACCTGCAGAGAGAACATGAAAACGGTTGCTCACCTGTATCTGTGTTTCTGGTACATGGATGTTTCTGGTACCCTTTCCTCTTCTGGAAGTCACATGCCGCCAGTTATCCTCGCTGGCCTTCTGTCCCCGCTGCGTAGCCTGCTCTGAATCTTCAGAACATAGTGCCCGCTGAAGCTGATCCTGATGTCTATCCAGGAAATCCTCATTTTCTTTTATGGAATGCAGGGTTGATATCCGTTTCTCCAGACCTTGAATCTTCTCTTCCAAGATGGAGATCAGCTTGCACTTTGTACAGGTATAGTCACTTCTATCCTGTGGAACTATAACTAACTATATAACTAAACTATAACTAACTATATAACTATATAACTAAACTATTGTTGTATGTAAAGTAAATAAGGTTTTTAAAATGTTTAAGAAGCTTCATTTAAAATTAAATTAAAATGCAGAGCTACCCGGACCGGTGGCCAGGACCCGGGCAGTGTGAGTGCCACTGAAAATCAGCTCGCGTGCCACCTTTGGCATGCGTGCCATAGGTTGCCTACCCCTGTTGTAACCCATTGGCATCCCTGGAAACCTCTCTCTCCTTTTTTCTTTATGCTGCTTTTCCTGGTGAAGGTTGCGGCGGCAGCATGGAGAGTAGGGAGAACCAGACCTCCTTTTTCTCCATAACATGTTCCAACTCCTCCTGGGGGATTCCCCAGAATTCCCAGGCCAGCCGGGACACATAATCCATCCAGCATGTCCTGTGTTGGCCTTGGGGCCTCTGCCCAGTGGGACGTGCCCTGTAGAGTTCCAACAGAAACCTCCCATGGGGCATCCTTATCACATGCCTGAACCACCTCAGCTGGCTCCTCTTGATCGGAAGAGTAGCGGCTCTACTCTGAGGCTATCCCAAGTAGCCGAGCCCCTCACCCCCCTTGGCGAGTAAGCCCAGCCACCCTGCGGAGAAACCTCATTTCCGCCACTTCTACCCGCAATCTCGTCCTTTCGGTCATTACCGAAAGTTCATGACTATAGGTGAGGATGGGGACGTAGAGCCACCTGTAATCTGAGAGCTTTGTCCAAGAATTCAGCTCCCGCTTCACCACCACGGATCGGTACAGCGCCTGCACCAATCCCACTTGCCATCACTCGTGAACAAGATCCCTAGATACTTGAACTTGTCCACTGAGGGGAGCTGCTCCCCTCTGACCTGGAGAAAGCAGTTCACTTTCTTCCAGGAGAGGACCATGACCTCTGATTTGGAGGTGCTGATTCTCATCCCAGCCGCTTCACACTCAGCAGCAAAACGTTCGAGTGTGTGTCAGAGATTGAAGTCTGAAGCAGCAAGAAGGACAACACCATCTGCAAACAGCAGAGATGCCACCTCCGAGTCTCCATACCAGATGCACTCCACAGCTCGGCTGCACCTTTATATCTTTCCATGAAAATCAATGAACGGGAGTGGGGAGAAAACACACCCTTGGTGGAGTCCAACGCCCACCTTGAACGAACTCAACTTAATGCCAAGAATATGAACACAACTCTCATTCTGAGACGAGAGGGACCAGATAGCACGCAAAAGCGGCACCGGCACCTCATACTCCCACAGCATTTCCCACAAGACATCACAAGGAACGCGGTCAGATGCCTTCTCCAGGTCTACAAAACAAAGGTAGACAGGATTCACAAACTCCCACAGCCCCTCGAGTATCTGTGAGGGAGCAAAGAGCTGGCCCGTTGTTCCACGGCCAGGACAGAATCTGCATTGTTCCTCCTGAATCTGAGGTTCAACTTATCTCCAGCACCCTGGCATAGGCTTTGGCGGGGAGACTGAGGTGTATGATTCCCCTGTAGTTGGAGCACACCCTCTGCCTGGGCCATATGCAACTAGCCTGTTTTCTGCAGTGGTTCCTGCTGAAGTAATCACTACTGCAGGGGAATAAGGCTGCCATCCCTAGAAACCTTTGGGAGAGGACTGCAGTGTACCTGCACGGAAGTTTCATTGGGATCTCTCGGGATGATTCAAGGAACATGCTTGTGTACATTAAACAAACTGCTCTGCATGATCTCCCCCCCCGCCCCCGCCTAACTCTAGAGGGGAATGAAAAGCAGATAGCAACTCTGCCTCTCTTGGTTGTTGTGTCATTACCTCTTCTAGTACAAGTAAATTAATGAAAAAGGCAATAGTTGTGTCCAGCTAAGTTGGGGGCACCATAACTCTAATGGGAAATTTATTTATACACTTAACCGAGGTTGCTTCCCCTGCATCGGGCTCGCCTGTGCTCAACTCCAGTGATTGGCTGGACTGTGGTGGACCTAGTTCGTGGCACAGTTGGACCCGCCCCACAGTCATCTGTCCACCATACAGCTCCTCCTCTTCCTCATCCACCTCCTCCTCCTCACTGTTCATGGCAGAGGCCTGTGACTCTGGCTCCTCGGTGGTATCCACACTGGCATGCGGGATGGTGAGTGGTGGCTATCATAGAATCATAGAACTTGAGATCAGAAGGGACCATTATGATCATCTAGTCTGACCTCCTGCATGATGCAGGCCACAAAAGTTGACCCACCCACCCCGAAATAATTCTCACCCTTGACTCAGCTGTTGAAGTCCCCAAATCCTGATTTGGTGACTTCAAGCAGCAGATAATCCTCTAGCAAACAACCCCTGCCCCATGCTCGGAGGAAGGCGAAAAACCTCCAGGGCCTCTGCCAATCTACCCCGGAGGAAAATTCCTTCCCGACCCCAAATATGGCGATCAGCTGAACCCCGAGCATGTGGCCAATATTCTCTATCCTGACACTTAGGAAAAGACTCCCAATATCCTGTTAGGATATAGATATTCAGGCCTGTCTGCAAAGGCCTATACTTTAAGAATTTAGGTGTATTCTTATCACTTAGCTAGTTATAGAGGTACAAAACAAGAATCAAAATCAGTCTGCCTGTTTACAGGCCTTCTCTCACTATGATAGCCTAAGGCCTTGTTTGGCTAAGCAGCAGAGGCAGCCGTAAACTGGGAAGTGAACGGTCACATCCTCACCAGTCACACTGAAATAAGGCAGTTCGAGTTGTTAAAAAGGTGATCCAATCTATCACCTCCAGAGAAAGGGAAGAGCCTAGAAGATTTAAGGAAAACTTAGTTTGATCGCATCCTGTCTGGCAAGAACTCACTTATCAATAGCTGGGGTGTGAAATCCTCATTTCTTTCTTGTTCTATCACTATAGTCCCCACTTCCCTGTTGTTTGTCTGTATAATCTCTGTTTGGTTCTGTGATTGTTTCTGTCTGCTGTATAATTAATTTTGTTGGGTGTAAACCAATTAAGATGATGGGATATAATTGGTTAGATAATCATGTTACAATATGTTAGGATTGGTTAGTTAAATTTCAGTAAAATGATTGGTTAAGGTATAGCTAAGCAGAACTCAAGTTTTACTATATAGTTTATGTAACACTTTAAAAATCAGCAAAAGGGTTATATAAATAAAATTTATTATGAAACAAAAGGCAAAAAACTATTATGTACATAGTTTAGTCCTATTCAGTGTCTACTCGGCGCTTCTTGGCTTGTCTCTTGTATTCATTAAATGGAGCATCTCTTGTCACTGTCCAGCAATAGTCTGCAAGCATTGATGGGCTCCATTTGCCCTGATAGCGTTTCTCCATTGTTGCAATGTCCTGGTGAAATCGCTCGCCGTGCTCGTCGCTCACTGCTCCGCAGTTCGGTGGAAAAAAATCTAGATGAGAGTGCAAAAAATGTATCTTTAGTGACATGTTGCAACCAAGGCTTTTGTATGCCTTGAGGAGGTTTTCCACCAACAACCTGTAGTTGTGTGCCTTGTTGTTTCCGAGAAAATTTATTGCCACTAACTGGAAGGCTTTCCATGCCGTCTTTTCCTTGCCACGCAGTGCATGGTCAAATGCATCATCTCGAAGAAGTTCACGAATCTGAGGACCAACAAAGACACCTTCCTTTATCTTAGCTTCACTTAACCTTGGAAATTTTCCACGGAGGTACTTGAAAGCTGCTTGTGTTTTGTCAATGGCCTTGACAAAGTTCTTCATCAGACCCAGCTTGATGTGTAAGGGTGGTAACAAAATCTTCCTTGATTCAACAAGTGGTGGATGCTGAACACTTTTCCTCCCAGGCTCCAATGACTGTCGGAGTGGCCAATCTTTCTTGATGTAGTGGGAATCTCTTGCACGACTATCCCATTCGCAGAGAAAACAGCAGTACTTTGTGTATCCAGCCTGCAGACCAAGCAAGAGAGCAACAACCTTCAAATCGCCACAAAGCTGCCACTGATGTTGGTCATAGTTTATGCACCTCAAAAGTTGTTTCATGTTGTCATAGGTTTCCTTCATATGGACTGCATGACCAACTGGAATTGATGGCAAAACATTGCCATTATGCAGTAAAACAGCTTTAAGACTCGTCTTCGATGAATCAATGAACAGTCTCCACTCATCTGGATCGTGAACGATGTTGAGGGCTGCCATCACACCATCGATGTTGTTGCAGGCTACAAGATCACCTTCCATGAAGAAGAATGGGACAAGATCCTTTTGACGGTCACGGAACATGGAAACCCTAACATCACCTGCCAGGAGATTCCACTGCTGTAGTCTGGAGCCCAACAGCTCTGCCTTACTCTTGGGTAGTTCCAAATCCCTGACAAGGTCATTCAGTTCACCTTGTGTTATGAGGTGTGGTTCAGAGGAGGAGGATGGGAGAAAATGTGGGTCCTGTGACATTGATGGTTCAGGACCAGAAGTTTCATCCTCTTCCTCTTCCTCGTCTGACTCAAGTGAGAATGATTCTGGTGCATCAGGAACCGGCAGTCCTTCTCCGTGGGGTACTGGGCGTATAGCTGATGGAATGTTTGGATAATGCACAGTCCACTTTTTCTTCTTTGACACACCTTTCCCAACTGGAGGCACCATGCAGAAGTAACAATTGCTGGTATGATCTGTTGGCTCTCTCCAAATCATTGGCACTGCAAAAGGCATAGATTTCCTTTTCCTGTTCAACCACTGGCGAAGATTTGTTGCACAAGTGTTGCAGCATATGTGTGGGGCCCACCTCTTGTCCTGATCTCCAATTTTGCAGCCAAAATAAAGGTGATAGGCTTTCTTAACCATAGTGGTTATACTGCGCTTTTGTGATGCAAAAGTCACTTCACCACAAACATAGCAGAAGTTATCTGCACTGTTCACACAAGTACGAGGCATCTCTGCTCACTTTGGCTAAACAGAAATGTGTCCCTTTGCAAAATCAAACACTGACAAATAAGAGAGCACGACACTGTATGTTTTCTAGAGCTGATATAGGGCAATTTGTTCAGCAGAGTGATGTAAGCTTCGTTATGATTGCATTATCCATGACTTCTAGGAATAACATGATGCAATTCATATCCTGTATGACGCAATACCAGCTTCAGATTGCATCATTCATTGTTTTGCCTAAAAAGCAAGTACTGTCCAAACCCAGTCATAGATTTATTCATAGATCCAGTCAAAGATGTATTTTAGTCATTTCTGGTTTAAATTGAGATCCCTTCCCTTTATAACTCACTTATCCTCCGCCATTCCCAAGTCAAGGGTCGTATATACTGACCCAATAGCATATCTTGAAAACTAGAGCCAATCAACAATTATAAGCATCATTTTCGTTCTCAGTGACCCAGAATTAGTAAAGTTTGACTACATTTATTTCAGAAGCATTTTGGATGTAGAGCAGTGTGATCTGCCGGTCCCCGGCTTCGGCGTACCCACCGCTGAATTGCCGCCGAAACCGCAGGACCGGTGGACCGCCCACAGACATGCCGCCGAAGGCTGCCTGACAGCCGCCCTCACAGCAACCGGCAGGCCACCTCCCGCGGCTTGCTGCCCCAGGCACGCGCTTGCTGCGCTGGTGCCTGGAGCCACCCCTGGATATGGGTAATGCAGTGTCTCCACTCATGCTGTTTAGACTTCCATACATCGACCTTGACTCAATGCCACTCCGGGAGCTGGTGCTACTATGTCAGTATAATGGGCTACTCACATCGGTGGGAGACAAATTGAAGTGTAGACCACAAGGCCGCTTACATCGACCTATCGTTGTAGTGTAGGTAAGGCCGTAGACTGTTATGGCCGAATTCTGTTTTCACTTATATCACTGTAACTCCAAAGTACCTCCACTGACGTCAATTAAATTACTTTCCACTTACCCCATGTAACTGAGAGCAGGTATTGGCCTCTTCTCTCTGAAGTTCTATACACGTCCATGGTGTTACAGAAACAATTGTAACTGAAGAAGTTGCACAGTAACTCTTCAGTAGAGGACACAGACATACTTATAAGAGCAACAAGAAATCAAATGACCTTTCAATCCATTTACGAGAGCCCCTGGCATCTGCTTTCCAAGGCAAGTGGAACAATGAGTCAAGGATGTTAATTTACAACCCAGAGAGCATTCTAATAACTGAAAAAGTTAAAACCAGAATCTCTGCAGACTCCTCAGCTGTTCTGGCCCCAAATGTTTTCCTTCTGTGGGCTTGGTGCATTCCAGGCACTCATGTCTTTGGCATACCAGGGGAAGTCTCTGATCAGCCCTTCCCCAGTGGAGGATTTGTCAGTAATACACTGCAAGCAGAGCTCAAGCAGAGATTTAAGATGGATGAGGATTAGCACAATGAAAAATAAGTTGCCATTAGTTGTGCTGCAAATCAAGCTCGTCATTATGCTCTTGTGCTTGGCTGCATGCCTGACACGATTAAATCCAAATAGGAGCTGCCATCTCTATTTCCCAGAGATGCCAATGGGTTACAATAATAGCACCCTTTGAAAACTCAACATCCACCACCGCAGATGCTTGCAGTAACCAGCGTGTTTTCCAATGCAATTACCCAACTGGTCTTGTGCTGTACATTGCCACCAAAGACTGCAGAGTGCAGGATAGAACAGAATATGGTGGCACCTCAAAACTGTGGGACGGACAATGCAGATTTGCTTTCTATTACCAGCAGGGGTGAAAGTAACTTAAAGGACTTACTGGTACTCCGGAGTCCTTAGGAGGGGGTGGGGCCTCAACTGGAAGAGGCCAATTCAATTAAGGTGGAAGTGGCCTATTCTCAACAGTTGACAAGAAGGGGTGAATATCAGAGGGAAAATTCCTTTTGTAGTACTAATGAGGCCAATGCAATTAAGGCGGACGTTGCCCATTCCCAACAGTTGACAAGAAGGTGAGTATCAGCAGAGGGAAAATTACTTTTTGTAGTGACCCATCTACTCCCAGTCTTTATTCAGGCCAAATTTGATGGTGTCCAGTTTGCAAATTAATTCCAGTTCTGCAGTTTCTCATTGGAGTCTGTTTTTGAAGTTTTTCTGTTGAAGAATTGCCACTTTTAAGTCTGTCATTGAGTGTCCAGGGAGCTTGAAGTGTTCTCCTACTGGTTTTTGAATGTTACAATTCTTGATGTCTGATTTGTGTCCATTTCTTTTTTTGTGTAGAGACACGGTAGCTGCGGCAGGCGCCCCGGGCCCTTTAACTCGTCCCCGGAGCCCTGGGGTAGTGGCGGCGGGGCTCCGGCAGCTATTTAAAGGATCCGGGGCTGTGGCAGCCGCTACCACTCCGGCCCTCAAAATAGCCGCTGGAGACCCACTGCCACCTCCCCAGGGCTCCGGCAGCAGGGCTCTGGGGATGATTTAAAGGGTCCGGGGTGGTAGTGGCAGCTGGAGCCCTGGGCCCTTTAAATCACTGCCCGAGCCCCCGGCTGCCGCTGCTACCCCGGGGCTCCGGCAGCGTGGCTCGGGTGGCGATTTAAAGGGCTCGGGGCTCCCACTGCCGCTACCCTCCAGGACCCTTTAATTCGCCACCCGAGCCCCGCTGCCGGAGCCTTGGGGTAGTGGCGGCGGGGCTATGGCAGTGATTTAAAGGGCCCGGGGCTCCCAGCTGCTGCTACCACAGCCCCAGCCCCGGGCCCTTTAAATCCTGATTTAAAGTGCCCGGGGATTTAAAGGCCCTGCCTCTTCCGGTAGAGGCCACATCGATGCCCATGGTGTGCCGCAGCTACCGTGTCTCTACGCAAAAAAATAAATGGACACAAATCAGACATCAAGAATTGTAACATTCAAAAACCAGTAGGAGAACACTTCAATCTCCCTGGACACTCAATGACAGACTTAAAAGTGGCAATTCTTCAACAGAAAAACCTCAAAAACAGACTCCAATGAGAAACTGCAGAATTAATTTGCAAACTGGACACCATCATATTTGGCCTGAATAAAGACTGGGAGTAGATGGGTCACTACAAAAAGTAATTTTCCCTCTGCTGATACTCACCTTCTTGTCAACTGTTGGGAATGGGCAACGTCCACCTTAATTGCATTGGCCTCATTAGTACTACAAAAGTAATGTTCCCTCTGATATTCACCCCTTCTTGTCAACTGTTGAGAATAGGCCACTTCCACCTTAATTGAATTGGCCTCGTTAGCACTGACCCCGGACTTGGTAAGGCAACTCCCATCTTTTCATGTGCTGTAAAATATATATACTGCTTGCTGTATTTTCCACTCCATGCATCTGATGAAGTGGGTTTTAGCCCACGAAAGCTTATGCCCAAATAAATGTGTTAGTCTCTAAGGAGCCACAAGGACTCCTCGTCATCTCTGCTAGTATGATTCTCTGAGGAGTCAAGCTCTGGAAACAGCCATCCCTGCCCACGATTGGCAGCAGGTGAGGCTGTGCTGGGGTTAATGATCTACAGTGAGCACAGTGTGTGTGTACTGGGGTGGGAGGGGGTTTAGCCCCTCAGTCCTGACAGCCACACCTGCAATTAACAGCTCCCTGGAAACTGTTTGGGTAGCTAGCAGCCTCCTGCTGGAGCATGGAAGAAACGTCCCTGGGATAACACTATGGTAGTCAGTGGAATTACACTGGGGGGGAACCTGGCCCTTCTCAGATACAATGTTATTGCTGCCTCACTACGAGGGACGTCTTTTTCCACGGCTAACAAGGCCCTCCTTCCAGTGGAGTAGCTGCATAAGGGAAGGTCTGCACACCCCCTACACAGAGCTGAGCTGCATTGTGGCACAGTGCTTGCTAGCATGGAAAGGGTGAGCAAAAACAGGCTGAGGGAGAGGCGAGGCCAGAGAATCTGCAGTTACCTGGTCCCTCCCATCCTCCTCCCCCCAGTGGAGGGCACAAATTAGGGCAAGGGCTATTGTAGCCTCAGTGAGTATGTCTATACTGCAATTAGACACCCGGGGCTGGCCCGTGCTAGCTAACTGGGGCTCACAGGGCTTGAGCTAAGGGGTTTAATTGCAGTGTTAACATGCAGCCCGAGCTCTGAGATCCTCCCACCCAAGCCCAAATGTCTATACCGCCATTAAACAGCCCTTTGGCCAGAGCCCACGAGCCCGAGTCAGCCGGCACAGGCCAGCAGTAGGTTTTTAATTGCAGTGTAGACATACCCAGTGGTGCAACTCTGCGGTTTGAAGGGGAGGATTCTTTCCCACTCCCCATCTGCTCCTGGGCTCAGATTTNGCGGGAAGGGGGGGGGGGGGGGGGGGGGGGGGGGGGGGGGGGGGGGGGGGGGTGAAGAGGAAGAGCTACAGACTGTGCTTTCCTAATGGGAACACTGACAAAATGCACTCTCCGCAGTTAGAGGAGGATGGCTTAAGGAAGCCTGCTCTAATCAGCCAGAGCCATTTACAATTCCCGCACTGTTGTTTTGTTACCTTTGGGAAGCATTTCAAGCACGACTGACGCAACATATTGCAAAAGCATTTACTTAAACGAATTACCAGCAAACCCTAGGCTGCGAGCCAACAGGAATATTTCTTACCTTTGGCTGTCCCACCTCCAAATGCAATTGGAATGAATGAATCTCTTATGAAATACACAAGAGTGTTTGACTTCCTTCCTTCCCCGGGCTTTCACATTCAGTTGTTAAATGAGCTCTTGACTTAGGGGTCAGACTGACATCCATGCAGACAAGAGTGGGAGGAGAAAAAAGAAAAACATTCTACATTAAGATCATTCTGTTTCCTGCAAGGTATTTTTTTTTATATATTTTTAATTTTGTGCCAGTGAAAGGTGCCGAGTTTTTGGAATATTCACTGTGCTATTTTACATGTGTGCATTTACTGAAGAGACTGTATGAACTGTGAGTGCATTTGAATAGGAGTCAATTTTTCATTAACGGTTCATTACCACACTTTGCAATCCTTGCAGTCTTCTTGGTCTGAACCGAGGTCCCAAGCCTCCCAAGACTTATACAGCTGAGTAACTTTACTCACATAGGTAGTCCCATTCAAGCCAACAGGGCTACTCAGGTGAGTTAAGTTATGCATGCATGTCAAGCTTTGCAGGACTAGGCCTCAGTGAGATGCAAAGAGTGAAAATAACCAGGCTAGCTTCACTCTCTGAGCAGAGCACAATGCAAAAAGCAAACAATCATAAATAGGGGAAAGTGAGGTTTTAAAAATTATTTCAGTATTAATAATCTAAGATTTTGTTGTTACACAGGTAAAGACATTTGTTATTTTTAATTAATTGTATGCTTCCATACCTTAGTGTCCCTTTAAACATGTTGCATCAGATACACAGCTGGAATACATTGATTCATAAATTCTCTAATCTAGTGAGCCATCTCTCTTGCTCATCCTCTCACTCTTTGTGTGATAATGTAATATAATATAATATAATTAATAGTAGTATCAAGCTCTTATAGAGCACTTTTCACCAGTAGATCTCAAAGCACTTTACAAAGGAGGTAAGTATTGTTATCCCCATTTTACAGATGGGAAATTGAGGCACAGAGAGATAATGTGACTTACCCAAGTTCACTCAGCAGGACAGTGGCAGATTCAGGAATACAGGTCTGTCGCATCTTACGCGCATTTAACATGCGCGATTTCAGCTTTACGCGGTCGGCAAAAACAAGAAAAAAAAAAAAAAAAGATAAAAATAACAATTTAAATACTGTTTCTGTAGTGCGGGCGATTCCACCCACCATTACACTCAATGGAATTTTGGCTATACGCGGTTTTCGCTTTACGCGCTGACCGCGGAACGTAACCCCAGTGTAAGATGAGACAGACCTGTATAAAGCAGATCTCCTGAGTCCAAGTCCTATGCTGTAGCCAGTAGGTCACAGTGTATAATATAATATAATATAATATAATATACAGTTTTCAGTTTTGCTGTACCCGCATTGGTCCCAGGTAGGGTGACCAGACAGCAAGTGTGAAAAATCAGGACAGGGGTGGGGGTAATAGGCTTCTATATAAGAAAAAGCCTCAAATATCGGGACTGTCCCTATAAAATAGGAACATCTGGTCACCCTAGCTCCAGGATACTCAAGAGACAAGGTGGGTGAGGTAATATCTTTTATTGGATCAACTTCTGTTGGTGAAAGAAACAAACTTTTGAGCCACACAGAGCTCTTCTTCAGTTCACCTCACCCATCTTGTCAATATAACATATAGTAATTAATTAATTGGCAGAACTGAGTGTGTCACCTATGGTTAAGGTTGCCCAACACTTCTGTTGGCAGTTGCTGATAACTTTGCAAAACTTGAATGGATCAGCCTGAAATTTGTCATTTGCCATCTGTCAGCCTCAGGCTGAATTTGTTTTTTGGAAAGTTTTAGCCAAAAAAGGTTCAGTCATTTCCAAGAAAGAAATTAGGGGAAAACACATTGTTTTGCCCATGTTAAAAAATTCTTACAAATGTTTCATTGAGAAGCTCTGTCCCCTGCTTTATTTGCGGCAGGTATTTGAAGTCTGGCAGCAGAGGAAGGCACCTTTTGTTGTGCCTATGAAAAACTGCCTCCATTTTGCCAAGTTATTTGCCTGTGAAAAATCACAGTTTGCACATGGTTGATAGAAACTTGTTAGAGTTTCAAGTATCAGAGGGGTAGCCGTGTTAGTCTGGATCTGTAAAAAGCGACAAAGAGTCCTGTGGCACCTTATAGACTAACAGAAGTATTGGAGCATAAGTTTTCGTGGGTGAATACCCACTTCGTCAGACGCATGTTAGAGTTTTGTTAGAGTTTGGCAGCTACATTTTCTGAAGATTCTAACTGTGCTGGGCATGCTCCATCTGGGGCTGCAGGGACTCATCAGGTCTTTCTCTGTAATTGCTGCTCCTAGCTGCTGCAGGCCACTGTGGTACCAGACACGGGAACTGAGAGAAAGGAGCCTGTCTCCCCTGTGTTCTCAATGACTCCTGTACTGGCACCCAGGCCGCGTGGAGGAGGCAGCTGCCTGACTGGAATGCAGAGGGGACAAAAGTTGGACCGGGGAGGGCAGTGGAGGGAGTAAATTGGGACAAGAAGTCTGGGGTGGGGGGAATGTAACTGAAGGATGGGGGGGAATCAAGTGTGGTGGGGACTGGAACAAGACTGGGACTGGCCAAGCAAAGAGACTGAGGATGGGAGCTGAAGAGGAAACGGGCAGGGGACACGTGGGAGCCAGTTTGGGGGGAAGAGATTGAACAAGGAGCTGTGGAAGGGAGATTGAGACTGGCTAGGCAAGAAGTCTGGGACTGAGCACCAGTGTGGGGAGGAGGGAGACATATAGGAAGAGGAGCCAAGATGATGGGGTGGGAACTGCAACTGACTGGGCAAGAGCAAGGGAACAAGGAGCTAGGGAAGAGTGATTGAGATGAAGAACCCAGGATGAGGGGAAGACTGGGACTCAAAAAGGGAGTCTGTAGGCAGAGATGAGGACTGGATGAGCAAAGAGATTGGGACAAGGAGCCCAAGAGGTGGAGACTGGGACTGATCAGGTGAGGAGAATGGGACTGGGACAAGAAGCTTGAGGAGAGGAAGACTGGGAAGGAGAGACAGGACTGGTACTGGGACAGATTGGAGGCAATGAGGCAGAGAGGTCAGGCTTGGTAATTCTGGCATTTCCTAATTCTTTAGTGCTTGACTTTCCAACCTTAGTGTTCATTTACCATAGTTGTTTGTATATAATATAATAAATTAATAATGAACACACAGGCTGATAATGGGAAGTGTTAGCCAGCTTTAACTATAGGTGTCATGTCCAGCCTATAATGAGATTATATATACTTGGTAATGAGTAAAGCAAAATCAAAACAAGCAAACAAAAGCAGTGGAAGGGACATAAAAACCAACAACAATGTACAGCTCAGTCAGAAAGAATATTCTGAAAGCTCATGAATATCAGATATAATACAGAGGAAAAGACAAAACAAAATTCTTCCCTCCTGCACACTAAGCAAGCTCCATCCATACAATATTCATTTCCTCAGTTCACAAACAGCTTTGAAAAGGAACAGGATATCTTATTTCTTGTAAGCTTCAAGTCTCTTTTAGGGATAACATATCTGATAGTGAGTGCTCGGTGGGTTTGCTTTTTTTTTCTTTTTTTTTAAGCTACATCACCATTAATAATGAAGTTTTCACTTTGATGAAACTTCAGGCTGGAGTGTGCAGGATTCATGGGAATCCAAAGAGAGGAGGGAAATTGACGGTGCTGAATCTTCCACCTCATGCATTTAGAGTCACAGAACAAGAAGTAAGGAAGAATGGGTTGACTTTGGTTAGTTTAAATAGAAAATGACAAATAGATAATCTGCCTTTTTTTAAATGAGGCGTAGAAAGGAAGTTACATTTGAAAGTGGATCTGTCTCTCACTTTTTATATCTGCATTTATCTCAGTAAAATGAAAATTGTTTCCTTTGTAGCAGAGCTATAAGCTGCCATTTGATATCTATCATCTATAATAGAGGGAAGTGAAAGTCCTTCCCAGATAATGGCTGTTGGGTGACCTATGGGGTATGAATTGAGTTGATAGTAGAGCTGGGTGGGAATTATTTTTCCCATCCTGTGAGAATTTTCAAGATTAAAAAAAAAAAAATTCTACTCGCAAATTGTGACAAAGTCAAAATCTCTAAAATTTCTGGGAACCAAAATGCTGGAAAAAAATTCAGATCAGGTCAATCAAAACATTTCAAGTGGACACGTTTGAAAAGCTGCATTTTGATCTTGACTATTTAAAAAAAATTTACCCACAAAAAGGGAATGCCTGAAAAATTCAAAGTAATTTGGGCTGACTTTTTAGAGGTGTATGAATAGCGTAGATCCTGAAGATAGATATGTCACTTCCCCTCCCATCCCTTTTTCCTAACCCTCTTTATTTACTTTGTGCATTATGATGAATCTGGTATATTTGTTATATTTGGAAAAAATAAAAAAGTAAAAAAAGTAATTTTAATTACAATACTTAACTTAAATTTCAAAATTAAAAGTCATTGCAACCCAAAAAACTGAATGTTTTGTTTCAAAAATGTCAAAACAGGATGTTTGGACAATTTCAATTTTTTTTTTTCAATTTTTTTTCAAAATGGAAAATTCATCAAAGTTGACCCTTTCTCACAAACAATTTCAGTTTTAATGAATTGGCATTTTCTGATGGAAAAAAAGGTTTAGTTGAAAAAATCCTGACCACCTCTGGTTGCTAGTCTCAGGTCTGGCGCTAGTGGATGAGAATCCATGCCTCAAGAAACTCCAACAAGAGTAAAGTTAATTGGCTGTTAGCAGAGGGATCAAGGGTTGGTGGGTCATGGACGCTGAACTACTCACAAGCCTTTAGAGATGGTGTGAGGCACAGGAGAAAAGAGGCATTATACAGAAGGATGTCCCAATGGTTAAGGCACTGAACTGGAACTTGGGAGAGATGGGAGCAGTTCTCGATTTGCCATGGATTTCTTGTGTAACCTTGGGCAAGTCCTTTAATCTCTGTGCTTCGATTCCTGTCTGTAAAATGGGGATACTAGTGCTTCCTTTGTCTGCCTTGTCTATTTAGGGTATAAACTCCTTAAGGCAGGACCGTCTCAAACAAAGTGTCTTCACTGCATCTAGCACAATGAGGCTGTGACCTTTTTGGGGCCTGCAGCTATTATCATAATGCAAATAATAAGGACTGATAGTATACGTATCACAGGGCTTCATTTTCCTGGGCTGTCAATTCCGTACCTTTTGCCCGCAGTGAATTCGTTCTCAAAAGATAAATACAGAATAAGTGATGTCAGTCATCAGGCATTTTGGAAACAAACTGATTTTGGTTCAGATCCCAGCTGTGAATCCAGGTAGGGAAAAGTCTTCCAGCAAAACCAAATGAGATCAGCAACGGGCTTGGCTTGTGTGAGAGGCAGGTGATAGATAATACCCACCAACAGACTCTAGAGGCTGGGTCCTTTTCACAGACAGGTTCCGGTATCGCTGTTCTCAGATGGAATGCGGAGAGAGTTTGTCCAATCTTTCAGAGCCTCTGGGCGCCTTGCCTTCTTTTTCTGAGGCAGAAGATAACAAAAGCAGGAGCCAAGATGGCTTGGGAAGGAAGAGGGATTTGGTTTCTCTGGCAGTTTATTTTCAGGGCACAGCGGATAATGTTTCCAGTGATTAGCTGCAACTGAGCCTCCTGAGCCCCGGAGATTCCCAGAGTTGCATAGAGCAGCACTGCTGGCTGTTCCAGCCAAGCTCCCACTCGAGATGGGAGTAATATAATAAACTTCCCTTAAAAAGCAAATGCCTCAGCTCTCTGCGAGCCGTGTGTGATGGAATGAGAAGCCTACCACACAATTATAGGCAATTTGTTCTTTTATCCCATCTTCAACAGGGAAATTGCTGGTGTTACTCTGCACTGAAGTTTTTCACAAAACAGGATAGGGACTGGGAAATCACACCCATGCATGGCAGAGAGAAGCACCTCTGTGGACGATGTATCCCATAAGGGGAACTGCAAAAGTGTGGAGAATGGTGTTTCTCCTCAGGGCAAGGACCATGTTTTCTTGTGTTTATCTAGCACATTGCAGGCGGTAGCAGCAACCAAACACCAGTATGTCTACATTGACAGTAACAGAAAAGGAGTGCTTATTTCTCTTAAAAATACTGCAGGCTCCCAAAGTGTGTTTCAGTTTCTCAGCTATCAATCAAATGCAGCCATTTGTGGGGTGGAATACAGCAGACCTTTTGCGTCTGCAGTGCTACAGGAAAAAATTTTAGGAGAGCAACTTTCTGACTTCACTGGACTACTTGCTTCTCTACCCCCATCATCTTTAACTCTCTTTGGGAATCTCTTAGTAGGCACCCCTCAATTAGGGAGAGGCCGGCTAGTTCAGGAGAAATGACACACAGAGCTGTGGGAAGGATGACGGTCTTGGAAACAAACCCAAGTCACACTGATTTATATCTGAAAGGAGGAGGAGTGAGCTTCACAGCCTTGGACTGGCCTTCTGAGGAAGCTCTGTCTGCTGCATAAATGAGCGTTACCACTGCAATAGATAATTCCACTGTGCCAGAGGAGCAGAGTTGATGACTGTGATCTTGATCCCAGAGCATCAGGGCAATGTTTAGGTATCCAAGCCCAGATTGTTAAGTGCCCTGAATAAAAGGACAAAGATCTTGAATGTGCTATAGCATTCAGTGGCGATACAGTGGACAGGTGTGGTTTGCTTGCAGTAACCCATGTTGCTGAAGCACATGCCTGCATTGTGTACAGGTTGTATTTTCCCTGGGATTGAGGCAGTCACATGCAGGTAGATTGTGTTCTATTGTCCAGTCAGGAGCGAATGAAGGCAACTGTGAACAATGCCAGGTCATCATCTTTGCAAGGACAACCTGTGGTCCATGGACCCCTGCGGTCTGCAGAATATGTCAAAGATTTCCAAAGGGGTCTGCACCTCCATTTGAAATTTTTTAGGGGTCTGCAAATGAAAAGAGATTGAAAACCACTGTCCTAGTCTGCCAAAGATAATAGAACACATTACTCTCAGACATTGCTCTGTGAGAGCACAGCATCAGCAGAGAACCCATGAAAACTCCCTGCCCTGTCCTGCTCCTGGCCTTATCCTTTCCCCTTCTGACAAAGGCTCCCCAACCTTCTGGAATTCCCATCACTACTAATGATAACACCTTCATGATCATGGTTTGACCTCGGAGCCAATGCTCTGTGCCTATAGCCCAGAGTCCAGCTGCAGATGCCAGAGAACAGACTTGGGCTGAAAAGGTCTTCCCCCTTTCCTTCCCCCTTTGTCTTTTCTTTGGAATGTGTTTCTCATTCTGAGCTCTAAGGGAGGATAGAGAGAGGAAGAGAGGGAACTGTGGCTAAATTAAAAATGAATGGAAAGTTATGGACAAGATGCCCAGAATAAATTGTACGTGCAAGGCTGGGGGAATTACACAGATGTCTTCCAGGCCTTGGGGGATTGAAACGTTTTCAAAAGGAATTCGAAAGGGCTGTAATGGGGGGGAAGAAAGCTTTGCAGCATGAGATCTCAAATATATGTGTGAGTGACTACAATAATTGAATCTTTCTCCCTCAAAACAAAACAAAGGGGAGAGCATCCCAGGATTCGTCTTCAGGGAAATAGGCATATTCAGAGAGCAGCTTCTGCTGTGTCTTGGGCATCTGCTGTTTTCAACACAGGGAAACAACTTGTTCCTCTAGTTTTCTGGGTCTTTTCTCTTTCAAACCACTCGATCTATGGGGGTGGTTTGACATAGCAGCAAAGCAACGTGGTTTGTTTGAGCCCTATCTTGGATTTAAATCCCTCAACCACTCCCACCTCTGCCCACACGCAAATATCTCACTGGTCTATAACAAGTGATGCACATGTACATCATAATAACTCTTAACTCCTCTCTAGCACTGCTCATCTGCGAATCTCAAAGCACTTTTCATAGGAAGCTTATTATCTCCTTTTGACAGATGGGAAAAGAATAAGACAGAGAAGGGAAGTGAATTGTCCAAGGTCAGAGAACAGTTCAGTGGAAAAGCCAAGAACTGACTCCCAGTCCAGTGCCCTCTCCATTGGACCACACTGAATTCCGTCCATGGTTCAGATTCCTGAGAACTAAAGCTAGTCAAATAATGAAAACCTGTTGCCAAACAAATTGAGCTTGTTTGCATTCTGAACTGGTTAAACCTGACCTATTATTCATGGTATTTTCATTTTTAAAAGTATCCGATACATGATTGAAAATGTTACCGAAATGTTTATTAGAATTGTTTGCTTAATGAGACCCAGACATGTTTTATGCTCTAGAAAGGAGATAAGAGAGGAACACCCATGTGTACAGAAATACGAGGCCCAGAGCCACATGCTTAGAACTCCCTCGGGATAATGCTGAGCATAATCAGACTTTCCTTTGTAGGCAGAGATGGGTTGCAAGGTTCTGATGCAGAATCATATCTGAACCCAAAGTGCTGGTCGAAGCCCACCTCTAATTTCAAGCCAACTTCCTTGGGCTCAGCTCATTATACTGAGAGCAATCATAACAGTCTGAAAGCTCATTTATATTGCAGTTCCAGCAGTATAAACGCCTTTGCTTTTTAGAGACCAAAGCCAAGTTGTTCTCAGACTGCCACCTGCTGGCTGTATCATTTCTCAGTCCTTGTCCTAAAAATGTAAGTGGCATCCTCTATGAAGAACTTGTCCTTGCCTACGCACCTCTTGCCTCTTTGTACTCATGCACAAGCACACACACCCCACTCCAGCCCCATGGTCCAAATAGACCAGGCTGCTGCTGTATTCTTATGGCTTATTGCTGCAATCAAGCCCTTGCCGTCCGTCGCAGTTTAGAGCTGAATTGATTTTAATAGCATTCTGATTTTTAAAAGTGCTACAGAGACAGGCAGGTTGGAATGAGATTATTAGTCTTCTTTTTTATTTTCCTTTGATAGACATTACAAAAGCTATTTCATGAGGAACACTGTGCCTGCACTGAGCAGCGTGCTTGGGTTCTGAGCACCCAGCACAGAGGACTGTGGCTTTGGGTTTGCATTTATAATCTGCCAGGAACATTATTTGCCCCTACATTTTCCCCTCACCCTGGAAAGTTTTAGCTGTGTGATTCCCACATATACGTGTCTGAAAACTTACACATACGGCAAGTGTACAGGTGCGTTACAGAACTGCAAGCCATGGTGCAGTGGTTACAATGTTAACACGGGACTTGGGAAGCCAGAATTCAATGTCTTGCTCTACCACAGACTTCCTGTGTGACCTTGGGCTAGTTGATTAGTGTCACTGTGGCTCGGGTTCCATCTGTAAAAGGAGGATAATAGCACTGCCTCACCTCACCAGGGTGGTGTGAGAATGAACACATCAAATAGTTTGATATGCTCAGATACTGTGGTAATGAGGGTCATATAAGTATCTTAGATAGCGGTGGCTTGCATGCAGCAGGGTGGGCATACAAGTGTGGTGTGCACCCAGAATGGAGTGAGTACCATGGAGACTAAGAGCATAGTGGACTAACAAGTGCAACACAGACACAGAATGGGATGTGCATATGTAACCCACACTATGAGCTCATGTGGGTCTTTGTCCCTCTCTAGTGGCTGTTCTCACAAAAGAGGATAAGGGTCTACTACAACCAATAGAACAAAGGCTCATGCTTTGAGTACTACAGAGCCTATGTTCATACTCTGCTGTTGGCCTAGAAGGGTTCACTATACATCCAGGGGTGACAGGCATACAGAAGCAGTGTGAACCCAAAGTGCAATGACTGTACAGGTATGACACACACCTGGGGCAGTCAGATAGGCATGATAAAGACTCGTGGTGGGTGTAAGCATGTGAATCAGGTATAGGGGGACCAGACAGCAAGTGTGAAAAATCGGGACGGGGGTGGGGGGTAATAGGAGCCTATATAAGAAAAAGACCCAAAAATCAGGACTGTCCCTATAAAATCGGGACATCTGGTCACCCTAATCAGGTACATGGGCACAATGTGGAATGGAGTGTAGTGAGTGTATAAGCGCAATACCGACCTCGAGCAGGTTCAAGGTCAGTTAGGACATTCAAAAGAACATGCATATTCCCAGTCACACATATAGAAAAGCTCTTTAACAAATATAAATCTTGCCTGTTGGATCCAGGAGCAAAGTCCTTGAATGAGTGAACAAAAAATGCTGGCACATTGAGCACCAGCTTTATATAAGGCAAGCAACAACTACTGTCACCCTTAACTTTTCAGTAGACTTGCCTCCATCTGCACCCTGCTGATGACATGTGTAAATATCAGCTTATTGGTTGAAAAATATGTAGCTGATATGAGTCAAGTGGGAAGATTCTACCGACTGTATTCATCCTATTCCCATGAACACAGGATCTCCTGATTTCTTTGGGTCACCATAATCTCCCTGATTTCTTTCTAATGCCTGCCTGTAATGCTCTAGGTTGTTGCCTTCCACATCTGATGCTAACACTCATCAAAGTGTTCTCTCCACTGACTGCTCGCAGAACATTATAGAGATGGAAAAGGTAATCAGACTAGAATGATTCAGAGACTCTGGCAGCTCAGTTACACAAACCGGTCATCTGGCGATGCTGAACGTGGCCCAAAGAGCAGTCAGTCAGACAGGTACCATATTAACTACACTCTGGTTTTGACAGGGGGAAGGTGTCTTGGTTTGAGAACTTGATTAACATTTCATGTTTTTAATAAAACAAAAGGAAGTCTCAGCTCAGCTCCACGGGTTATTCTGAGAGGTCTTCCTCGTCATCATCCTCATTATTTTTTTATGGGCAAGGTAGGGAGCCACTTCAAACATTTACACAGTCCCCTCTCTGAGGGTTCATGCCATGTGCCATAGTGAGTAACATTTATCCCTTTAGTTCCCTCCTTTTGAGATCTCCTTCCCTTCACAGACGTTTGTGCAGGGGACTGTGCATCTATTGACGAACCAGGGAGAAAATAGCGGCCATCTGTACGCATGAATCATGCAGGGATTGCTTCCTTTGTGAGACACGTTATTTACTTGGAATCTGATAGCAGGGACCTCACTGGAAGCTGGATGCAGTGTCTCAACGGGAGCAGGGCTCATATGGAAACAGTGTATTCCTGAGCATTCATTCTAATGCCCAAGCAACTGCTCTTTACTTCAATCACACTGCTTTTTGATTCGCTTCCCCCCCTCTTAGCCCCCCAGGTTTGTGCTAAGGGGGGTTTGTTTGCATAGAGGTTAAGGGAATGGCAGTTTCTGACCCTCTGCAGAATTGTCAAGAACATTTAGAATGTGAGCAAGGTTTCAGGGCAATGCATATTTACTCATTGCACAGCAGAGGAGGGAGGGGAAACACAGTCAATAAACCAGATGAATAGGAAAATGTAATAAAGCCATACAGAGCATAGACTCATAGACTTTAAGATCACACGAGACCATCATGATCCTCTAGTCTGACCTCGTGCACATTGCAGGCCACAGAACCTCACCCACCAACTCCTGTAATAGACCCCTAACCTCTGGCTGAGTTACTGAAGTCCTCAAATCATGGTTTAAAGACTTCAAGTTACAGAAAACTCACCACTTACACTAGTTTCAACCTGCAAGTGACCCGTGACCCATGCTGCAGAGGAAGGTGGAAAAAATCCAGGTTCTCCGCCAATCTGACTTAGGGGAAAATTCCTTCCTGACCCTAAATATGGTGATCAGTTAGACCCTGAGCATGTGAGCAAAACCCACTAGGCAGATACCTGGGAAAGAATTCTCTGTAGTAACTCAGAGCCCTCCCCAGCTTGTGTCCCATCTCTGGCCATTGGAGATATTTGAAAATGAAAGTTTAATTAGCTGTAGGAGCAAAAGCCAACTTGGAGCACTTCTCAAACACTAAGGGACTATTTCTCCCTCCTCCCTCAATGCCCAGCATCAGAGGCTCTGTTTGGCAGCATCCCTTTTGTTAAATTATGATCCCTTTGCTGGTTACACACTAACTTGCATTGCCTTCAACAGCAGGAATTCCTCACACCCATTCTCTCCTACTGTGGGTCACATTAGCAGAGAGGCCAAGGGCTGAATGGAGTCATCTGTCTATATTAGGGTTTTATACTGCCTCCCATCATTGTGGTATCTCAGCGTCTTCCACATACAAGCAGTAGTCACAGCAAAGTCCCCAGTGGACTTCCTGGAGTCTCTGGATGACCTCTAGAGCTGGTCTGTTTTGAATATGTTCATTGGCAGGGTGCTCAAGGGGGTCAGCTTGAATTGCTAGTGGCTGCACTTTTTCCATAGGCAACCGGAGACCTTATTCTCCAGCACTGTCAAGTCAACACGTTTTGCCAGCATAGTCATAAGGATCAACAGGCATGGCCTATGGGCTCAGAGAAGGCCTTAGAGATAGGCTAAGTCAGCAGCTGCACCACACTTTGGGGGAACCGATAGATTAGTCTCAAAAATAACAAGCCACTAGTGCACTGTTGTTTTCTGGTAGACCTTCTATCAGTATTTTTCAGTCATGTGCAGCAGTTGCTCTTGGGCTATAGATGTGCCAGAGGATCCTTTGAGCTGCATCCAATGGAAACAGCTTTGAGGAGCAAGAGGCAACTGCTACATATGAACATGCAGAGACAGGGACACCCTATGGAAAAAAATATGACACTGACAGGGGACAGGGTAAGCAAAGGCCTCTCAAGATAATCTGTCACCCTAGGCAAAACTTCAGTGTGCCACTCTCATCCCCGTTGGTCTAGCATGACAGATTTGGCTTGGCCACCCCCTGTCATGATGGAGGGGTGACTGAGCCAAATTTCAGTGGGTGGCATTGAGACCCAGTGTACATGTTCACAGTGCCACTCAGGTTTGGCCCAGCTGCCCCTCCAGCATGATGGAGGACCAGACAGGACAGATCTGACACCCTAGGCAACCATCCAAAAATCTGCCATCCAATGTTCACTTCTAGCTAGAGCAGCCTCTGAGGGTAGGTTGCCGAGATGAGTGTGTTTGTGGGAAGAAGGCTGCAGGGAGTGATAGGGGAAACTGTGAAACCCTATCTCTGTCTTGGTCAACAAACGCACTTGGCCCCACCACATATGGTAGCAATATTAATGTACACTTGTTTTTATAGCGCCCATCTCTGTGGCATCTGGGCATCCGACAAGTTTGGTATAGTGATCTGAGCACTGCACTGAGAGCCAGCCACTCCTGAGTTCTTTATCTAGCTTGTTCAGTGATTCTATGTCTTTTGGCCAGTCATTGTGGTACTGCTTTTTTTTTTTTTCCAGAAACAGTCTCCATTTTTTGCAGTGGCATCAAATAATTGCACCCACATTTTTGCACATGCAATGAGTTGTAGACACAAATGCTAACAGACATCTCACTTCCTATTTGCACCTCTAAATCACTAAATTAGATGGCAAACTGCTAATATTCATGTTCTCATTGTAAATGCAGGAATGTAGACAGTTATTTGCTGGTGCAAAATTTCAGCTGTGAAAACAGAGGCTGGGTTGAGGCGCAATTGAAAATCAAGTTTTAATCTCTATACCTTAGCTTCGCTATCTGTATAGTAGGAAGGATGATAGTTAATTGCCTGCTTCACAAGATGTTGTGTACTTCAGATTTGTAAAGCACCCTGAATATGAAGTAATAAGAGTACTTAATACTACTAGCGCTCAAAGTTTTCTACAAAGGTGGGTCACAGCATCATTATCCCCATTTTAGAGTTGGGGAAACTGAGGCACCAGGCAATTAAGTGACTTGCTGATGTCCACACATTGAGTTAGTGACAGAGCAGGAATAGCATCTAATTCTGCTGACTCCCAGCCCTGTACTCTGTCAACTGGCTTTGTGCAAAAATGGGCGAACTATGTTCCCAGGCCCTTTGGGGGCCATTACCTTATCTAATCAAAGACTCCAAACAAACACTCCAGAAAAATGCACTCAGCCATTTTGCCTGCAAGCGGTAAATGTCATCAAAGCATGTTCAGGGAGCCCGCCAAGCACATGCGTTGCCTTTGTTTGTTGGCAAGTAATAAAAAAATGTGGTGTGCAAGCAAAGTGTCTGCCACTTTGTAATCAAAGGGCACTTTGGAATATTTATAAGTTCTATGGCCAGGAACATATGAATTTTTTAATAATTGCTCTCCTCACGTCCTCACCACTGCATAATGAACTCAGCCCATTTAGAAGCCATTAATTAATCATTTATTACTGATCACACTTCACAATGGCATCCCATATTGCTCCTCTGGTAGCTGTAGTAAACATGTAATGTGAGGCCATTGCTTTGAATGCCAAAGCCAGGCACATCAGCTATCTCTCATCTCTCATTACTCACCCACAAGTGCTGCTTTGCCTCTTTATTACAGCAGCAACTCCAGAGCTCAGGGGAGCATTGGTATGTCCGTGATATACCCCTGGAAAGTCTGGAAAGCCTCCCCGGCTGGTGTTTGACATAGACTATATCTGCTTGGATGCAATTAAAATATAGGGCCAGGTTGAGGCCTGGCTGTATACCTGCACATGGTCTTAAGGAAAACATGAAACCTCCCTGCCTAGCCTCCCCCCAGCTAATGGGGCCAGAGGCACAGGTGTAAGTGATTTCCTCATTCATGTCATGGTCCAGTTTAAATTTGCCATCTGGGCTTTTAAAAACTCCAGGGCCTTGTCTCAACTAGCTCTGGCATCTTTTCTGTCCAAAAGGTTGGTCAGTAATGATCTGAGAGCCCTGTCTCTACAGCCCCTGCCATCTCAAACAGCTTTCCTGTGCCTCTCAGCTCCCTTGTTGCTTCAAGTCTCATCGGAGAACATGTTTTTCTCCTTGGTTTATGCTCAGCACTGCTGTCTCCCTCTGTTCCAGTCCTTGCGAACAAAGGCTTTAATTATTCACCATACGACTTTTACACCACCATTTCTTGTAATTTATAGCATATACTGTCTTGTATTATTTAACTCTGCAAAGCGGTTTGGGATACAGCTTGAGACGCAGCATGAAAGATGCAATGAATTGTATTGTATAAAACCCTAGTCAATAAAATGAAGGACTATTAATAGCTTAATGGCTGTTGTCTTCAAGAGCTGCTAACATATCTCTTTCATGTTCATAACCAACCTGACGTGTTTATTCTGCTGCTAAGGGGATAGGAGCTTTTAGACTTGTTTGGCTGCCCTTGGTAAAATTGCTTTGTTCTTTTTAGCTATCAAAACATATTTGTTAATGGAGTATTAATAACTTCCATGTGATGAGTTACCTCTACTGGACAATATAGTCCATTGCATAATCTCTAGAAGAGTCTTAATTCTATAATAGAAGTGAAGAAAGTAAGACCACAGCTGCCGGCAGTTTATTCAGCTTTCATCATAATGTCATATCAGACTAAATTATTGAAGATGACTGGTAATTTACATGTCTTGTCTCCAACTAAAACAAGCTAGAGTTCCCTTCACTACATTACACCGCACTGCATTTATAAATCTAGACTTGCAATCCAACTTGTTTGCATATTATACAGTGAGATGAGTGTAAAGCAAAGTTGTATTTGACAGGTGTAGAAGAATGGAAGCATGTTCCAGGGAGAAAATATAAAGATTTGTATCAATATTTCACAACTGGTGCAGAATATTTATTCCAATACTTCTTAACCCTTTAGTTCCAATGTTCCACTTTCAGAATTCCCCATAAATCAAAGGGTTAACTTCAGTGGAGTTACTCCTGATTTACGCTAGTCTAAATGAGAGAAGAATCAGGGCCATTGATGTATTTGATATGGACATCAAGATATACCAGTCCAGACTAATATGCATCTTGAGTAACAATAAAATCTTTAATTGAAACATGAAGTTTGCATTGCACTTGTATTATAACATAGATCTCAAGAAGGCATTCAGAATTTATCAGTAAACCCCTACATTATGGCTATGAAATTCAAGTGTCACAGGTTTTCATTTTACATTAATGTTCCAAAGGTATTAATCTGTCATCCAAGATTAAAAAAACCAATGTATTATTCAGAGTTGAGAAATCACTTTCACCAGACTCAGTGATAGCCAGTTAGCATACACCTTTTTGCACAGGCCATCTGATTAGTTAACATTGCTCCAGGTCTTCAGTAGTGTTCCCTACTGAGGTGGTAAATTATAGCAACTTTAAATTCAAGTTTTTAGACTTATGTGTCTACACTGGGCACCTTTATTTTCAGAACTGCTAAGCACACACAACTTCCATTGAAGTTAATTGCACATCAGGACCTCTGAAAATCAGACCACATTTATTTAGGTGGATAGGTGTAGTGTTTTGATGCCCACTTCTGAGCTTCCTAGTTTGAAAATGTTACCCTTATTCTCAATATATGCTGTTTTCAGCCAGCCATGAGTCAAGCTTTTTCTCCTCTATTTAAGAATAATACTTCACAGAGATGTGGTGAAGAGCCTTAATTAATTAATACCACGTATCTGTTTTTGCATTGTTTGAACCATGGCAAATTCCATTCCATTCCCAGGAAAATGGACCAGCACTGTTAGTGTGGTTAACTCCTGTTAACATCCACTCCTATTCTGAAAGACTGTTCAAAACAAAGAGAACATATTACCTGAGTTCTGCCTCACCTTGATGTTGCTGTTATTTCTCTGTCTAAAGCCTGAGGGCGTAACATTTAATTAACTGATCAGTCCTTCATTGGGGAAGAGTCTTGACAAAAGTGTTGTTGTCTAATCCATGGATTTCCAAAATGTTGTAAATATGGAAAAATGAGAGAAAACAGCTAGCACTTTCTAGGGACATTTCTAAATATACCACCATGTAGAATATCCCAGTTTCACAAAAGAGGTCAAGAGGAAAAATAGGCACCAAAAAAGATTAAAATATATAAGAAAATGTATTTAACAAAACTGAGCTAAAACCTTTCACACAACTACAATAGGAACATAAATTAGAAAGGCAGTAACTTCTTGCAGTTAAGACATTCTTTACAAAATCATAGATTTACCCTCACCAGAGAACTAGGTAAGGAAATTACAAGATAATCAAATCTCTGGTAAAAATAAACCAAATGGGTACATTGTATGCACTTTTTTCTACAGAACTGCAGGGCAATATTGATTATGTAAGGTTAGGTGAGGAAAAAGAAATAAGATAGAAAATTGGATTGGAAGGATAGAACACTAGCTACTATGAGCACTGTTAGTTCTCCCACGGCCCCACAGAGAGTATCCCAGTGGAAAGTTATGACAAGATGTTTTCACACACCAGTTTTGCTAAACCACATAGACTCAAAATTAACAGCAAAATAATGGAGGGAGGGTGCCAATTATAGGAAATCATCTTAATATCTTCTGAGATTGGCCCAAATTTGAAAGACCCGACGTTAGAAAGTTGATGACTGGGTCATTAACGCCAACATTACTATTACCATGGCATTAGGAAAATGTCCTGCTTTGCTGAAATTAAACATCGATTTAGTATTTTCATGACTGCAGCCAATAGGCTTATTTCATCACTGTGGTTGCAAGAATAAAGGCCATCTATAGAAATGTGGTTGACCAGAAGAAAATAACAAAGAGAAGCAAAGCCACTTCACTGCTTGCTTGAGATTAACAACTAAACTATTTGGGGAAAGAGGGGTGTGACGAAGTGGGAATGTTCTTCATGTTTTCTCTGAATACTGTGTGGGTGCCTCAGTTTCCCCTATGCATTTCTCAAGTATCTAGGTGGTGGGATAAGGGTGTGTGATTGTTGCAGAGCCTGAGAGGGCCAGTGTGATGCTGTCTGCACAGAGAATAGCCGACACCCTGTCTCCTGGCAACTGATAGCCTGGGCCCCTCCCCTGCAAAGATGCCAACTGAAGGTGTTGGGGAACAAAGAGATCAGGTGGCCTCCTGTCCCCGGAAAGAGACAAAGGCCAGAGGAGGGGCTGGAGAGTTCCAGTTTGGAGCTGGCTGGGGAAACGGAGGGAGCCCCAGGGCTAGGGTCTAAGCTCCCTGTCCCCCAAGATGGTCCTGACGGGGTTCTGTTGTCTGTACCTACACGCTTTGTGTTGGACTGTGTTCCTGTCGTCTAATAAACCTTCTGTTCTACGGGCAGGCTGATAGTCACAGTGAATCGCAGGAAGTGGGGGGTGCAGGGCCCTGACTCCCCCACACTCCGTGACAAAGGGCCAAATAAAATGAACTGATAAAACATTGATATAACTTTTATGAAAACAATATTAACAGGATTTTCCAAAGCACTCAGTGCTGGCAAAACTCTCCTGCCATTGCAGTCAATGGGAGTTTTACTATTGTCTCCAGTGGGAGCAGAGTTAGGGAAAGGTTCAGTAGTTTGGAAAATCCTACCCTGTGTATACCTTCAGCAAGTCATAGCCTGCACGATCTCAACGCTTCTGTTTACCCTTCCCTTTTGTATGTATTGCCCTATCTTTTAGGGCTGGATCCTAGCCCACTGAAGTCAGTCCATGTTTCAATGGGAGCAGGATCAGACCTTCTGTGCTTAGGTAAGAAAATGATTTGTGCTGTCAACAAGCACTTATGTTGAATAAAAAGTTAATGACTGGAAAAGTGTTGTCGCTCTTGCTTTAGTGCTGGGGCCCTAGTTAAGCGCATTCCTAACTCTAATCATATGAGTAAGGCAATGAAGTCAATGGGATTATCCGTGTGCTTAAAATTAGGCACGTGCTTAAGTACTTTGCTGAACAGGGGCCTGAATTATCTAGCTAGCCACCAATTTTAGCTGATTAAAAGCCAAGAACAGAGGGAAAAGACAGTTACAGAAAAATCTGATCCTCCTTCATGTGGCTTTCAATAGGCCTCAAAATGGGACTTGGCTATGGAGTCTTTCAACTATTGGCAGAAAAAGGTTGAAACTTCTTTGTGAATGCAGATGATGCCATTGTATCATATTCTATGCATGCTACGGATGCAGACTATATTAGTGAATAGGGGAGTTGATGATGAGCACATCTGAAGAGCGGGTGAAGGGAGTTAAGCCCAGGTCTATCTGTAAATGCAATTAATTACTGAAAGTGAGTCAGGCTCAGAAAGAAAAATGGATATTGGAAATGGAAATGTAAGAAGAAACTCTGAGCTCAGTGGAAGCAACGTCATTGAGTACCATGGAGTTACTCTTGATTCACACCCGTGTGAGGTCAGAATTAGCCTCTGAGTTTGCCGAAATGCAAGGGTCACTGTTAGAGATTGAACAGAACCAGATCCCCACCCTTTAGGACTTTGGGTCAGTCTGCACTGGGACTGGAATTTTGAGGCATCTCTCTATAATAGACTTCAGCTAGAACTCTGAATCCAAATACCCCCCCTGAGCACACTTGAGGAAAGTTCAGATCCAAACTTCTCTGCTTGGGTTTATGTCTATTGAATGTTCTATATTCAGCCAGGAATCTCAGCTGATTGGAAAATGGGGGTGGGGTGGGGTTTCTGTGGAATATTCCAAATTTTTGGCAAAAATTCCAAAACTGAAATATTTCACCTAAAAAAAGGAAATATATAGATACCAAAATGTCTCTACGGTGCATCATGGGAGTTATAGATCAGGTGCCTCATGATCCCATTCTCCTCCATAGGCTGGGCTCCCGGGTCAGATTACGTCTCCCATGATGCACCATGAGCACCCCTCATGTTAAGGGCAGGTGAGAGATGAGATCATCATGAGAGATGAAGTCCAGTTGAGTTGTCCAGCTCATAGAGGAGAATGGGGAGATGAGACAGCTGAACTACACCGCGGTGGCATATCCAGACAGAAATTTTCTGGTTTGGGCAGAAATACTTTCTTTGGGGGGCTTTCATTTTTTTCAATGAAAATTTGTAATTTTCTGTGGCAAGCAGACAATTTTTTTCTATACCTGTGAATTTCAGATGGTGCTTGCAATTTCTTCCTGCTCCTTAATATGATGCAATATTCACAATTTCATGTCGCTTTATGAAGAATGGGGAATGTACAGTTTTAACTGGGAGTTCCAGAATTACCAGTTTTTGTGAAGAAAAAATTGTTTAGGCAAAAAACCAATTTTCCATTTTTCCAACCAGCCCTAGTGCCAGCAGTCCTCAGGTTTTCCTTAACTTCCCATCCATTACTCCTCCCATCTTGTTCGCTTTCTCACAGTCTCTGTGTTGTTTCTCTAGACATCTCAACTCTTCTCTAAACTGAGCCTTGATGAAAATTAACTTTTTAAATTTTCCTTTCATTCTTTCTTCTCTCTGACAATCTCGCTGCTGCAATTGGATTAAATTTCTCACTTCTGCTACTTTCCCCGGCAAATTTGAGGCTATTTTTTTAACCTTTCGTTATCCTCAAGTGAAAATGTTCTTTAGTCATTATGAAAGCCTGTTCTTGCCATCTCCTTAGTATTTCTAGAATCTGCCTTTTTCTCTCTCACTTTACCTAATCTTCTTGTTCCTGCTCTTGTTATCACTTGCCTTGAGTGCTGTAATTTTCTTCAGCAGCAACTGGCATTTCTGCTTCTTCTCATAAACCACTCATAAACCACTATGCTCTTGCACATTTTTCATATGTCACTGTGACATACACAGGGTACAATCCAGACTAATGAGTAGGTGTGTCCTCCTGCCCTGTAACCTGGGGTGCCCTTTACACTGCTTTGCTGCTGTATAGCTCCTTTCTTTTTATAGTCCTCTCCCCCCCTTTGAGAAGCATTACCAACTGGGAGTATGGGGGCAGTCAGTCTGTGTGGACAGGAACCCCATGCTGTTTCTTCACTAAAATGAGATTTTTCACCCACATCCCCTTTCCTGCCAAAGAATGGCCATTGACCTTGTTTACACCTGGTTGAGGTGTCAGCTTGCCCTTTGTCTCTGAGGGACTGGTTTAGCCACTCCCCAGACTTAGAAAAAGCGTTACTTACACAATACAGTGGAATCTTATAACTTTACATACAATGTTGCCACACATATTTTACCAGGACAATAAGGATCAGCAAATTATGAGCTTTCAAATGATACCTCACAGGGCATACTTTGTGCAAAGATTATTACAATAGTGTGCAAGGGGGGAATACCGGGGTATAGTCTGTCACAGTCTCCCCACTGCATCTTCAGTTGCCCTGGCCATCAGTTCAGTTCCACAGGGCTTGGCTTCACTTACATTTTATAGCACTCTAACTTGCTGGCTCAGGGGGGTGAAAAATCACCCCCCTGAGCGCAGCAAGTCAGAGCACTTTAAAGCGCTAGTGTAAACAGGCGCCGAGCGCTGGGAGCTAATCCCCTCGTGGAGGTGGATTACCAGGAGCGCTGGGAGAGCTCTCTCCCCCCAGCGCTCCCGTGCGACCACACTCGCACTTCAAAGCGCTGCTGCGGGAGCGCTCCCTGGACAGGGCTTTGAAGTTTCCAGTGTAGCCATCCCCACATTAAGGATCCAACTCTCCTTTCACTTACAGCAGCTCTACCTGGTGTAACTCCATTGTCTTTGGTGGAATCACTCTGGATTTATACTGGTAGCTCTAAATTAGGCCCCAAGTTTAAGATTCTACTTCCAGCCTTTTCTACCTTTCTTGTGACTGCCTCGACCCATCCCTAATAACTCTCTATATTGCCTCTTGTTCTTCCCGCTCTCGTGCCTGAGACATTTGGGTATCTTCTTTTACCTGTTTTGGTTCCTCTGTTTTCCCCACTCTTATGGTGGACTAAGCTTCAACATTGATTCATTCTACTATGTCTTTGCCTTCCTTTACATTTCTTCTAAAATCTTATCTTAATAGTCCCAATTATCTTAATAGTCCCTCCGTTAAATTTACACTGGTGTAGCTTCTTGACTTCTATGGAGCCACTCCAGATTGACAATGGCATAATTGAAATTAGAGTCCGGCTGTTTATCTCTTTAACAAACTTTTCCTGTCCCACTCTTTTTATTATCCATGTGTCAGATCCTCAGCTGGTGTAAATGGACATAGCTACACTGAATTCAAGGGAGCTTTTGTCCTTGCCACCACTGTGGATCTGGGTCTATATTTCTTATTTCTCCTTTGCAAATGTACCCAGGAATGTGTCCTTTTTTAAAATTTATTTATTTATTTATTTTCATTTTTCATTTTTGCTTGACTTTTCTATTCTTTGTTTTAATATGTTGTGCCTTTTTAAAACAGAATCAAAGCATTTTGCAGAATGACTTTTTGTCAAGTCAATAAGCGAGGACACCAGCTGGTGCTGGGGTTTCTCTGTGATACAGACACCTGTTCACTAAGACCTGGACTGATACCATCATGTCATTGTACACAGGTTACCAAAGAGCTATCAGATGGTAACAACTTTGTCCTTATTGCCAGCCAGGATTTGATTAAAACCAGTGACCTAGCAGTGAAAGTTGCTTCATCTCATTACCAATTCCCTGAGCCATCTAGGCCCACATCCTCAGAGGTATTTAGGCACTTAACTCCCACTGAAATCAATAGGAGTTAGGCACCTACATACCTTTGAGGCTCTGTGCCCTAGTCCTTATAAGTTTGTCTTTCAGAAATGTCTTAGTCCCAGAACCTGTTCCAGGGTAGGGCAGCTTAGGCAGAATCTCTGCAGGTCTATTTCTGTCTAAGGACTTCTATGGCCCCCATTGGCCAGAGTATCTGAACATGTCTCAGTTGTTAACGGATTTTTATCCACACAACACGCCTGTGAGGTAGGGACAGGGCCGGTGTAACCACTAGGCGAACTGGGCAGCCGCCTAGGGCGCCAAGATTTGTGGGCACCAAAAAGTGGCGTCCGGCGTCACGGGAGTCAGCTGAGCGGGGCAGAGCGGGGAGCAAGGCCTCCATAACAAACCCGCCCCCGCAGCGAGGGGCGCCGCGCAGGACGGTCAGTAGGAGCCTGCGGCGGAGCAAGGAGGAGACAGCCGGACAGGCGCGGCGACCAGCGCGGCCGAGGGACAGAGCTGTTGGGGGAGGCAGGACGCGGTCCTGAGCTCAGGTGAGCTTCGCCCTCCAATGCGACGCACCTGGGGCCGGGCACAGCTGCCTCCTGGGGCGAGGGAAAGTGAAACTAAACCCCGCAGCCTGACGGAGGGGAAAGGGCCGGCGCAGGTGCCGCTTCCAAACACTGACCCCCCCCCCCCCCGTGGCACTGTGCCAATGTGGGGAGCCGGCCCTGATCCCCAGGGAGATCCTCACCTGCTCCCTGGGAGAGCCAGGCTCTGCCCTCCTTGCCCTGGGTCCCCCCTGGAGGGCGAAGTACTCAGAGCCTGGGAACGTTTAGAGACCCTGTGAGCTGGGGGCATTCTCAGCCTCCTCCTCGCTCATAGGTTCCCCCGGGCCAGAAGGGACCGTTGTGATCATCTCCTTTTACCCTCTTGTATTAATTCTAATGAACAATGCCACATTATGCAGTATTCATTTTTGAAAGTTTATAATAAACGGTGCTCCAGGGGGAGGGAGGCGCAAGGTGGAAGTTTCGCCTAGGGCACAAAATATCCTTGCACCGGCCCTGGGTAGGGAAGTGCTACTATTCCCATTTTATAGATGGGGAACTGAGATGCAGGAAGACTAGGTGATGTGCCCTAGATCACATTAGATGTCTGTAGCAGAGCTGGAAATTGACCATGAGTCTCCTGATCCCCAGGCTTTAACCAGAAGCCCATTCTTCCTCCCAGAAAAAGTTATGTTGTAAGTGAGGAAAGATGGAACAAATGAACGGGCCCCACTGGAGTTAGACACATATGTTTTGTCAACCTTGCTCACTGTGCGCAATAGCTGCTGAAGTATCCACTCAGCTGTGATCCAAAGTGGCACCTTTTCCATTGTCCAAAGCTTTTCTCTCCTCATTCAACAGAACATAAAAAGAACAGGAGAAATGGGTAGAGTATTAAATGCTGCTTCCCACCACACTGGTTTCATTTGCATCTGGGAAACTTGGCTTTTTGTTTCAGGAAGGCACAGCAAAGGAGGGCGGTGAAGGGGGAAGAAGACACATTGGCCTTTTCTAGGATTGTTCCACGTGCAGGCTGCTTTCTGAAAACAGAACATACAGTATATAGAGATGTATTTTAAGTGGCTCATTGAATGGAAGAGCAGGTTTCATCACCAACTGGCCTTCTGCTCACTTTTTTCACATGAATATTACCAAGTGCTCTTTTGTACTTTGTGTAGCTTGTCAAGGACTTTGTATTATTACCCAGAAGTAGCACTGTATGTTTGTATCAAAACAAAATAAGCAAACCACTGGTGCTAGTAGAACATGCTTTGCTTAACTCCTAAGTGTCCAGCTTTCCACAGCATGAAGCCCATATTGGCAACAAGTAGTAGTCGGCATTTTGGAAACCTTTAGCATGAAGCCATTAAAGCACACGCAAGTGAGGTATGAAGTGTGAGGTATGAAACGGAGAATACTTGTTCCATTAGTGGGAGGGCTTTACTAAAAGTCACTGTAGATTTTACAGACAGGATGCAGCTATAACTGATCAGCTGCTGAATGGATCCACCACCTGAAGTCTTTGCTTGCTGCTAGAGATGGGCAAAATTTTGGGAGGCTAAACCTTTTTTCATAGAAAAATGCTTGTTTGAGTCAATCAATGCATTTTGCGAATTCGTGTTGCACTTGCCAAATTGTTTTGGCTGAAAACAAAATTCTGAAAAGGTCAAAATGTTTAGATTTTTGATTCCTCCTGTAAGACTGACTCTCAGGACTAGCTATGATAACATAAAACCTTGGTTTAGAAGTTGCTCTGCAGCCACTTTCTGTTTGGAATCTAGCACTGTCTCCCAGATGCTGTGATGGTACCTGTTTGCCATTATTGTCATAGTATTTCTTATGTTCTAGTTTCCTGGGATGTTGCTTTTTTGTAACCATTTCAGTACACCCTGTCATTGGCTCAGGAAGCCTGTTAGATACCAGCACTAGAGTTTTTGTCTTTCTGCCCAGGAGCTGGTGATCCTAAGACAGCATTGGTGAGGTGTTTTGTGATTTGGGGCCCTTGAATCCCCCAGAGATTTTTATCAAATTCTTTGTTATTTGTGCTGACTGCTCAGCTCCCCTATTTGTCTGACATACCAAAGGCTCGGTGGGGATGGTGGAATGGATAGATCAAAGAAGTTTGTTGTATGATGTCATGAAGTGCCATGCCTGCGTGGACCAAACTATCACTTAAGTGTTTGTATGACTTTATCTAGCACTTTGCACTTCTCTTTGTAATCCAGCTGGAATGTAGAGTACATTTCCGACATCTCTGGGCCGGCTACATGTAGCAGCATGGAGGATTTCACCTTCTTCAGTTTTTCTTTGGTGTCACTAGCTTCCAGAGAATGTTGGAAGGTCTGCAGCCACCTCCTTCAGGTCTCTCTGGCTCCCTTCCAGATTAGGATTCATGTGACTTAATTTGCCAAAGATTAAATATTCTTTTTACACCATGTATAACAAAGGTTAGACACACACAAAATGCTGATAAGAAACTAGCCGTTATTTCCTGACCTCTGTCACACCTCAGGCTTATCACGGGGTTATATCTCTGTAACATGGGAGGCGTGCTGTATGCACAGATTCCAGTGGTTAGATATCCCTTTGGCTAAAAGCCTACAAGTACCTCCTTCTTCTCCAAATATGGTTTAAGGTTGAGAGAGAGGCACTTAGGCCCAGATTCTTAAAGGTCTTTAGGCATTGCTGCGCTCAGTGTTGCAATGCTTAACTGATTAAGGAGCCAAAATCTCATTTTCAAAAGTGATTTAGGCTCTTAGAGGCCTAAATCCCATCGATTCACAATGAGATTTTGGCTCCTAAGTGCATAAAATCCTTCTGTAAATGAGATTTAGGCTCCTAAACCAGTTAGGAATGGCAGCACTGAACACAGCAATGCCTAAGTACCCTTAAAAATCCGAGTCTTATAGTAGTGTTTGCCAAAGTGTGGGTGAGCCCACCTGTGCAGGCATGTGGGACAAGCCAGGGGGACACAGACAGACCTCTCATTTGTTCTCCAGAATTTCTATGTTCACTGTTTCTAAATGTAAGTTTCTAGCTGTTATGGTTGTGAGGGCAACATTCAAAATGTGAACCAAGTGTAACTGATGCAGAGACATCTGACTGAGTTTGCAGAGAGCCTGAACAATAGCTCTGACCTTTGAACTGCCCCACTCAGTGAGATGCAACTCAGATGCCCAGTGTTGTTGTTTTCTCTTTACACAATGTACACAATATGTAGGAGCAACACAGGCACGGTGTTTGCTATACCAGGGTTTACATAACCATGTTTACTAAACATATAGAACATCAAAACCTAGCTACATTTTATGCACTGCTGCTCAGCCAGGATTCTGCTGGCTTCTGAAACACAGAAGACAGCGAGGGTCACTAGAGAGCTTACAAACTACTTAAAGGGATAGTACCCAATTCCTACACACCACACCCAGCGATGATTTAAATGGCAGCATTGTGTAACTATTTCACTGCGCATCAAAACACATAAGAAAGGAGAGAACCAGGGCCGCCCAGAGGATTCAGGGGGCCTGGCGCAAAGCAATTTCAGGGGCCCCTTCCGTAAAAAAAAGTTGCAATACTATAGAATACTATATTCTCATGGGGGCCCCTGTGGGGCCCGGGGCAAATTGCCCCACTTGCCCCCCCCTCCCACCCCCCCCGGGCGGCCCTGGGAAAAATAAACATTTAAAAACCTTCCGCATCTCAGCACAAACCCAGTTTTGAGAAAACTTCCTTTCAAGTCACCTTTACAAGGGATCACTGGTTCTCAGCATCAGCTAGTGCTAAAAGGCACTAAAGCTCATTAAAAGGGCTGGACAAATATTTTCCGTCAAAACTTTTTTTGGATTGAAAACTAGGGGTTTTCAAAACGCAGAAAAAATCACGGACAATGTCTGCTTTCCTTCAAAATTTGTTGTGTTTTTTTTAATTAAAAAGCTGAAATTAGTCTGCCAAAACCTGAACATGGTTTGGGGTTTCAGAAGTGTGTGGCCAAATATTTGCTGCTTGCTGTGTTTGATTGTTTAAAGAAACAATACAAAAATTCTGCTTAAAAAAAATCCAAAACTTTTGAACCACCTCAACTTGTGACCAAACGCCTGAGCCCATCTAGTCAGAGATTTTTCCAGGTTTCTGATACTCTGCTGGCTTCCTTGACTCATATCTGTCTCCATAACTTTGGGTTCATTTAGGTTAGAACATAAGAACATAAGAATGGCCATACTGGGTCAGACCAAAGGTCCAGCCAGCCCAGTATCCTGTCTACCAACAGTGGCCAATGCCAAGTGCCCCAGAGGGAGTGAACCTAACAGGTAATGATCAAGTGATCTCTCTCCTGCCATCCATCTCCACCCTCTGACAAACAGAGGCTAGGGACACCATTCCTTACCCATCCTGGCTAATAGCCATTAATGGACTTAACCTCCATGAATTTATCTGTTTCCTAGAGACTGGCTCCATGGGGTCCCTCACAAACTGGAGACGGTTACTGTGGGTTTGTCTTTAGTATAGCTTATGTACATACTCCACGAACTGAGCATTTGAGCTTGTTCCAGAATCTGGGATGAGCCTATGTTGTGAAAACTGAAATGCTCAAAATAGCACATGCATGTGAATGGACACAGGGTGCTAAAATTAAATTAACCCAGGGGGTCTCAAACTGGGGGTCGGGACCCCTCAGAGGGTCACAAGGTTATTACTGAGGGTCGCAAGCTGTCAGCCTTCACCTCAAACCCTGCTTTGCCTCCAGCAATTATAATAGTGTTAAATATATAAAAAAGTGTTTTTAATTTATAATGGGGGGTCGCACTCAGAGGTTTGCTATGTGAAAGGGGTCACAAGTACAAAAGTTTGAGAACCACTGAATTAACCCCTCTGGAGCCTCGGGGAATGCAAGAGAGGGGGGTCTCCCTTGGTAGGGTTGAGAAGGAGGTAGGTGGTGTAGGATATTGCTCTTCTCATGTGATCCCTCCCCCATGGCTCTCTTGGCTCTATCACTGTTAATCTAAAGTGGCTAATTTTAAATGAAGCTACCCTCCCCTGACATAGAATATCATAGAATATCAGGGTTGGAAGGGACCTCAGGAGGTCATCTAGTCCAACCCCCTGCTCAAAGCAGGACCAATCCCCAGACAGATTTTTACCCCAGTTCCCTAAATGGCCCCCTCAAGGATTGAACTCACAACCCTCAGTAATCTCCCTATGGCACTGAAATTAAATGTAGACTATAATTTGGCATTTGAGAAGTGAAAGGGATGGTAGCCCTAAGGGAAAAGGCTCTTTGTGTTAAATAGCTGTCTGCAAGCCTCAAACTGCTGAATGAGCTTTAGGGTAGGGAAGGCTGTGCCTCCCCAAACAGCCTGGCCCTGCCCCCTATCTGACCCCCACCCACTTCCTGCCCCCCAACTTCCCCCCTCAGAATCCCCGACCCATCCTGCTCCTTGTCCCGTGACTGCCCCCCCGAGACTCCCCAAACCACCACCCCAGGACCCCCCCCCCACAACCCCCCCCCCCCGCTCCCCTCCCTATCCACCACCCCACCGAGTCCTGACAGACCCCCGGATGCCCACGATCCAACCCCCCGTTCCCCGTCCCCTGACCGCCCCCCCCCCAGAACCTCTGCCCCCTCCCTGTCCCCTGACTGTCCCCGGGACTCCCTGCCCCTTATCCAACCCCCTTACCATGCCGCTTACCCCCGCCTCCCCCGGCGCCTCAGCGCGCCGCGTCCAGGAGCGGCCCTGGACAGCGCTGCAGCGACGTGGCTCCAGCGGGACCTGAACTCCCACTGCTTGGCTGCAACTCGCAGCCCCGCCCCCTTACCACGTGGCTCTGAGCAGGAGGAGCTCAGGCCCCCCCTGGAGCCACGCCGCTTTAGCTCTGTCCAGGGCTGCTCCTGGACGCGGCGTGCTGAGGCGCCAGGGGATGGGGGAAGGCGAAGGCGGGGGGGGAGCCTCCAACATTCTCGTGGGGGCCCCTGCGGGGCCCAGGGCAAATTGCCCCACTTGCCCCCCCCCCCTCTGGGCAGCCCTGGAGAGAACGTATCATATCACAAAGATCTTCCCCAGTGCTTCCCAATTCTGGAAATGTGAAGGCCTAGTTGGGGGAGGGGAGCATGGCAAATGTATAAGTTAACCTGGGTAGGTCTTTAACAACATATGGCAGCAATAAAGGGGAGACATGATTGGTTTCATTTTCCTGATGGGGAACTCATCTTCCAAAACTTTGGGAAGGACCACAGTATGAAATGAGTAAAATCAGGCCCCTTGGAAAGGCTGCCTTTGAATTTGAAGTCAGGGTTGAGTTAGTAGTGACATCATTTCTTTTCTTTAGCTCTCCCTTTGCGCTGTGTTTCTTTGTACAACACATCAAGCGCTATGAAGTGCCGGGCTCCTGAGTCCCACGTTTTGTTTAAATGACGGTATTGCAATCAGTCTTCTCTCTACCTCTGAAAAAGTTCAGCACTCATATCTGACCATGAAGGAGAGAGACTGGTGCTATAGTTATAGCTTCTCACATGCACAAGAAAGAAAGAAAGAAAAGCAAGGCTGAGAGGCAGAGAACTTGAAGGGAAGTAGAATGCTTCATATGAGAACAATAAGTGACTGATTTCACAGTTCTCAGAGTGTTCTTAACCTCTAGAAGCATCACATGTTTTATCATTGCTCCATGGAGGCCCAAGAGATGTGTCTGTCTTGTGGGGTCCACACATGCAAACCTTTGTCAGTTAAGGAACTCAATGGTGCTATAGTATTCTTGAAGAAGCAGGCGTTTTTAGGTTTCAGTGAAATATTTTCCTTTGACTGGTGCATCAACAACTCAATAGATAAAATCAGATTCAGCGTCTGACTTGGAGAACTCCCAATCTCTGAGTTTCTTCATGTCTCTTTAGTCTACTTCCTGCTAGATACCTGCAGTGGCCATAGGCTGGCACTATGCCACAGGTGCAATGAGTCTAACATAGAGACTTTGACCTCCCCAGATCTGAGTTCAAACCCCAGCTGAGTCTGTGTTCTCTCCTGAGAGCCCTATCCTGCTTTCTGAATGGTTTGTTTGCCCTAGGGAGCACCAGAAGTCTCAGAGACGGTGAGGTAAGCTGCCCCTCAGCTGGCCACAAACTGCACAGCTATGAAACGACTGTGATTTGAAGACCTATTACATTCAAATCCAACCCAAAGGTAAGATTCAGCATCTGCCTGGTCTTGAGGCTTTCTCTTTAATGAGCCCATATTTAACTGGGTACCAGCAATAATCTCTGCCAAACAAACACAAGTCAACATGGAGGCAGCAGCTGAAATCCCTCGGGGCCAACTGAGCACATTTCAAAAGTTTCAGCTCAGAAATTGGGACCCTCAGTTCAGGTTTTAAAATGTACAAACTTTTATAGCTTTGTGGGGTTTATAATTTAAAATGGAGAGGGCCAGGTTCTGATCTCATGTTGCGCTTACACCCCAGGAGGCCAAAAAAGTTACTCTTGATTTACCTCAAGGTGAAGCCCAATTATGTTAGCCCAATTAAGACCTATCAAATATCCATAATAAGGAGGAAAACTGTAACCCCTTTCTTTCTGATTTCTTGGTCCCTACTAACTCTCCCCCATGCAGGGATGCCCATTAATAGGAATTTTTCCCACCTTGCCTTTCTGGTAACTGGCCTTTTAAATTTGAAAGCAGCTCCAGTCCTAAAGTGGCCATGCTGTAACTGGCTGCAGCTTGCTGTATTGCCCTCTCTTTCAGCAGGTGAGTATTCTTAATTCCTGCTGTGGTTTTGCTGAGCTTTTTCCTATCTTATTCCTGAGATGATACCAAATTCTCACAGGCCAAACTCTGCATTGGAGTCAATGGGGTTGCTCTGGATTTACATTGGTGTATCTAAGGTTAGACTCTAGCCCACTTCCATTGTACTGTTTTCAGTCTGCTGAAGACAATGGGAATTTTGCTTTCACAGCAGTAAGATTTCATGAGTAGGCCCTAGATTTTCATCCGAGGTGGTGAAATAAATGCTAATAAAAGAGTAATAAGTATTGGGGAGGGGAAATAATGAATATGAACAAAATATTAATGTATTTTAATTGCCTCTTGATTTGTATGATTGAATATATCATAAATTCTCTCTTTGAGCAGCTGCTCAAAATCTGCAAACAGAGGGGAGTGTTTGACTTTTCTATACATCTAATAAAATGTGCTGTGTCTGATTCTTCACTCTGTTATGCTGGTGTAACTCCACTGACTCCGTGAAGTATACAATCGGGATAACACAATGGCAAGTCAGGCCTGCTGGTCGAGATTCTGATCCCATCTATACCATCATAAGCCTGAAGCAGCACTATGGAAGCCAACAGAATCACTCCAGATTAGGGTGACCAGATGTTCCGATTTTATAGGGACAGTCCCGATTTTTGGGTCTTTTTCTTATATAGGCTCCTATTACCCCTCACCCCGTCCTGATTTTTCACACTTGCTGTCTGGTCACCCTACTCCAGATTTAAACAAGTGTAACCGAGATCAGATTCTGTTTTTTAGCCTACAAAATAGTGCCCATATACAGCACTTCCTTGGCTAGTTAGCACATTGTGTTTCATGTGTGTATTTGTTATCAAGCCATTTAATAAAGATTAGATTTTTTGAACACTATTTTTTTTCCACAGAACCCAAAATTCCTCTGGATTTTCTTAGGCTTGTTAGCAACTTGTATCTCATTATTTCTTTTGTGACTTAACCCTACCGGAAGATGTGTCATTCTCAGGTCATTGTGACAACTGTCTGACATACCGATGCATTCTCCTGCTCTCAGTGTTTCTGTCTCTCCTTGTTAGCAGATTTCAATACCTAAGCTTTCCACCGTTTTCCTTAGCAACCCACAGGCTACTTTGAAAGCTGCTGACAATTTTATCCTCTTCTTTTGGCTCCACTCTTTTGCATCCCTCAGCACAGCTGTCCTGGAAGAGTGACTGTGAATGTAATTATAGAAACCAAACAGACAGTGTGAGATGGGTTGGGGTTTTTTTTTCTTGTTGTTGTTTTTTTCCTGCTGTGTAAAACCAATCTTTGCTGGAGTTCAAAGGAAGCTACCTGCCTATTCTGCTGTTGTTGTGCTTCAACAATGAACATCTCCATCCTTTTCATTTGAATATGCATGTGGCACTTAATGCCTAGTGCCATGCACATATGCAGTTCCTGTATTTCTGGGTATTTAAAGTGACAGTGAGTGATATAGGTCTGAAATTAAAGCTGTGCAGTTGGGGCAGTCCTGGTGCAGTGAACTACTGTTAAGGTTGTAATCTCTTCTTTGCCACCGACTCCTCTGGTGGCTTTGAGCAAGTCTTGATTTCACTTCATTGGCTGCAATACAGAGATGTGTCCCTATGAAATTACCATTGGTTGCTTTTTTTTGGAATTTGACTGCTCAGATAACGGTCATCATCTGGGATCAAATCCAGGACATTCAGCACCAAAAGCACAGGTCTCGACCGTTTCAACTGAAGGAGACCTCCTTAAGCTGTGCATGAGTAGCAGACTGTTATAGCTGTCTGAGCCAGCCATTAGAACTGCATAGGTGGCGAGTTATATGGGCCCGTGGTGCCCGTGCTCCACCAATATTCAGAAACGTGGGCTGGGCTCCACCAATGTTTGGGCTTATATTTAATCAGAGCTGTCCCATCCATAGGACGGACCAGGGCAACCGACCCGGGCCCTGCACTTTGTGGGACCCCGGGCTTCAGGGGGACATGAGGTCCAGGGCGCCTGGGAGGATGGCGAGGGGGCCTGGCGTCGGGAGCAGTGAGCGACCTGGCCACAGCCCGCCCCGCCCTGCCCCGCCCCCATTCTACTCTTTCCCCCAAGCCCCCACCCCACCTCTTTCCATCTTCTGCCCCTTCCCCCGAGTGATGCTGGGAGCTGGCGGAGCGGGGCGGGCTGTGGCCGGGTCGCTTGCTGCTGCCGGTGCCAGGCCCCCCCACTAAGCCCCCAGGCCGCCCTGCACCCCGCATCCCCCTAAAGCACAGGGCCTGGGGTGGTTGCCCTGGTCCGTCCTATGGACGGGACGGCTCTGATTGGACCCGTTCTGGGATCCACCAAAATGATACAAGCCTGGCGCCCATGAGAAGGAGAGATGATCACATACCCTAAGCGTGTGTGTCGCATACAGGTAGGATGCTCTGTCCTTTGGCTGATAGGTCCACTAGCAGGCCTTGCAGGGATTGTGGTCCCATGTTAACTTTTTATTAGGTTCTGCAGCATCCAGAGGACATCTCACTTTACTGATGCTACCGCGCAGGAAACAGGCTGCTTCTGGGCTCTTCCGCACATGTTATTATGTATGTATGTAGATGTATAGAAACAGGCTGCTTCAGGAGTGAGGGATTGGACGGTCTCTGTGACTGCTATGGAGGTGGTACTTAGTTTGAGGGTTGTCATGGGGGTGGGGAATTGGGAGGAGAGTGAAAAAAACGTTCACTTTGTGAGTTTGGTTTTGGGCTAGGAGCCAGATTTGAGGGCTGTTTGGATCTGAGGGTGCCAGTTCGGCTCATTATAGAGGGATTAATCCCTTTTCACTTTCTGTGTGATTTCCTCTCCCCACCTTATTGGCAGTGCATGGCTCCAGAAGGGAAGGGGCATTCCCCTCTGCACCCTCTGAGTGACCTGAGCGGGGGAGAATGCCTTGTTCCTGTGCTGAGGAACCCCAACCCTTTCCACCTGTGGGAGCAATATGACAATCTGCAATTAGCTGCACTCCCTCCAGCTTCCTATGCAGAGGGAGAGAGAGACACTTTGCCTGGGTGACATCTCATTCAAATGGGAATTAGCCCTCCAATGCTCTGTGAGAGCTCAAGAAGCAATCGTTATCTCTTAGATCAGCTGTTAAGGCCATTTTCAATGTCTCTGCTTTGTCTCTACAGACCCAATTACTGTGATAGACAAAGAGGCTTCAAGAGAAAGTGGGGAGGTGTGCCCAGGTCTTCTGACCTTAGGTCTCCCTTTCTTCATGTGGGAGCTCTCTTCCCTCAGTTATGCCACATGGTAACTGCAGGAAATAGAGGGGAGGGATAGAATGCTTTTGGAACCTCCATTTTTGCACAGAGAAAGAAGCTCCAGGATGATCAGCCCCAAGCCAGAATCCTTTGCTGACCTGATTTGGGGGCAGGATCACACTTCTGCAGCTTGATCTCTGACAGCACAAAGTCTTATCCAGCAAACAGACATGTAGTTGATTCGTGACGCATCACGTGGTAGGGAAGGAAGGCAAGCAACTGTTCAGCTACTGGCTCTGTGTCAGGCACGTACAAGCCCATGCTGGCATGGTGACTAGCTGCATGCTACCGAATGGGGGGGATCTTGGTCTCAGATCTTTGCTATCCGAACAGGTGAGGCCTAGGAGTGCAGCAGGGACAGTAGCAAACGTAACTCTAAGGAAAGGGGGAACCTGCTGATTCTCTGTCTGATATGATGCTGCCCTGGAGGCAGCACTGTAGAGAAGAGCCTACAAGTGAAATGGATCAAGCCATTCCTCCCCACTCCCAAACTCTGGGGGAGTCCGAATCTAAACTGCACAACGTGGGTATTTCTCTAAAATGGGCCTAACAGGAACCCAGGTGCTGAATACCCCGAACGCTGGAGCTGTTGAGTTTCAGGTCGAAATCTTAGTCTGAATGCAGGAGCCCGGGCTCCTATCTAATCCAAAGTAACATTAGCTGAGCCCTGAAGGGGGAGGGTCATAGTGACACCAGGAGAGAGGGAGAGGCAAGCTACCCAGAGAGAGGAAGCTGCCTGGCAAGAAGGTTGGACCCATACCATCTCCTTGCCATCCCAATTGGCCAGAGCCTGGATTTTCATTATCAAGTCTGATGGGGAGGGGATGTTGTATCACAGGCTCCAGTGTAACGTATGAAGAGGGCTCTAATGGGTGAACCTAGAGCTGGAAGAATGAAAGTGGAAGTAGCCAAAAATGGCAAATAAGAAGGAAGAAAACAGCACACACAGTGACCAAGAGGTGTCCAAGGTGTGGCTCGTGGGTCCCATGCAGACAAGAGATGCCTTCGTCTTCTAAATAGAGGCACAGCACAGCCAGACTCCAAAGCCCAGCCTGGAATGCTCCATCTTCACCTAACCAGACATGCCGGGACCTGTCGCCTCCACAGGCTGTATTTCCATATTAAAGATAATGGTGGATGCAATCCACTCCAGTCTAGGGACAGCCTTTAGGGAGATGCGGGAGAGGAGCTACTTCTGATATCCATTGTCCAGCTGACCTATGAAACCAACTGGTGAGGCAGTAAAGGGTGAGGCACTGCAGGGTGGAGGCTTAGGGCGTGATCCTGCTGGGGAGGGGTATCCTGGAAGTTGAGGACTCCACGCACCTCACAGGATCAGGCTCATAAAGAAAAGGAAGCAGGGATCAGGGGGCACATAACATGGAAGCTGAAAGTGCAAAGGATTAATTGCTGCTGCATTGAGGGCTGAATGAACAAATTTCACTGAGAGCCACTCAAGTGGTGGAAACAACCCGGAGCCATGGCAACAAACAGGCTGCCGTATCAGCCATGGCGGATCCTTGATTGGCTAGTTACGTGCACAGGTCTGTGGGTGGGCGTTGGAAGAAGCAGGGATTTAAAGAGGGGGCATGCAGGGCTTCCCCACCACGTTGTGACAATTCCAGCATTGGGAGGCTGTAGCGGGGTGGTCACCCGCTCCGAATCGGAAAGGGTTAAAGCCAGCCCTAGGAGAGGGCTGGGGCTGCGAGCTAAAGGCTCGCTGATTGGGGGAAGTAGCCGCAGCTGGGCCACACCCCAATCAGGCCACAGCTGGCCCTATAAAAGGCCAGTGAGCCAGGAGCTGGCAGAGTTTCTCTCTGGCCACAGAGAGAGAAGAACCTGGCTGCCTGGGAGCTGAGCAGGGTACCGAGAATGGAGCAGGGCTGGGGGAAGGCTAGAGGAGCTGGGGAGCTCCAGCCTGGCAAACCCCCAGGCTGCAGGCCTTTGATGAAAGGCCAGGAAGGGTACTGGGGTTGCAGGGGTGCAGCCCAGGGTAGGCCAAGGCAGCAGGTCCAAACCCCCCTTGCCAATGATGAGCAGCCTTTACAGACTGCAGTCTGCCCCAGTGAGTGGGGGCGAGATGGTGACTGGCAGTAGCCACTGAGGCGAGGTGGGGATAGGGAGTTGGGGGTTCCCCTGAATGGGGAGACCCAGATTGGGGGTCGCTGCGGTGGGCAGAACCCCTGGGTAAAGGGGTCCGGGAGGAACACGGGGGCCAGCGGCAAGCGGGACACCGGCCTGCAGAGGGCGCTCCAGAGGCTGAAAAGCTAATTCCCTGGACAACCAGCAGGAGGCGCCGCGCCAGTGAGTCGCTGCACCGTTACAGAGGCTCAGAAGAAAAATGACAAAATTGGATTTTAAGTGACAGATTGAAACAGCCAGCAACATCCATCCTTGCAAGTGGCTTAAAATCCCACCCTTTAAATAAATACAAGCATGAGTGTGTCTGTCTCTAAGCATATGAGCCTTGTCAGGTCCTCAGGTCCTCTACAGATGAAGAGCTGGACTTTCCTTTGGAGAGATTCAAACAAATTTGGGTCAGGGAAGTGACTTGTTTAGTAGGGGGTTGAACCTCCTGGCAGGCTCCTAACCACACCCTTCTGTTTGCTGTTCACTGACACAGACAGGTGTATGTTGCACGTTCTGTGGGTTTTGGCTCCACCTGGTGCTTTTGATTTGCAGCACTGTGCAAACTGATTTTGTTAGTCTTCAGTTCTGCATGGCTGATCTCTGTAAATGTGTGTGTAATGTTGTCATCAATGACACATTTTGGGATCTGTGTGGTGTCTCATTCCTTGGGTTTGCGGCACAATCTCTGCAAATCACAATGGCTATTTTCCTTCTGGTGTTTTGCTTCCACTGGACAGATACCAGTACAAATGGTCCCAAGCCCCAAAATTGCATTTTGATTTTGAACCACTCCCCACCTCTACGCAGAGGTGTTTTGTGTTCGTCTGCATATGATAACCCAGATCCAAGTTGGGATTCCCAAACATACACAGCCCCTGCCTGCAAAGAAAAGTGGTTTTCAATGCTGATGTTCTAGTTAAGCCATGTTAAAGAGGTAGGGCCAGCCACAAAATTCAGACGTAGATCCAAATATCCCCACGGGCCTGCCCCCAAATCTCAGGGCTGTTTGAATTGGGGGGGTTGGCTCAGCCCCTTCTCTGGATATTAATGATGATTTTTTTTTTAATTGTGACATGACACTTAGACTCAGTCTCAGCACTGCAGCAATCCTCAATATAAGTGTGATGAACAGAAATGAACTGACACTGTGGAAATAGCTGGTACCTGTGGACATACCAAAAATACTTGGCTTCCTCAAGTGACAGGGGAATGCTGCTTCTGGCTCCTGATGTTGCTACTTCTAGGGAGGCTGTCACATCCACATGAGGAACTAATCCAACCCCTGCTCCTTCCTCCTTCCCCCTCCAATGCAGCAAGATCTTGAAAGAGTTTCACAAAACAAGGTGGGGGTGTTGCTCATCAGAGTTTGTTGTGGAGAAAAGGTTTGGGGTGTAAAGACAGTAACCAAGCAGTGATCCTCTGATCCTTCCCCTTCTTCCATCCCCACTACTTCAAAGATACTTTCGCCTTACTGAATCATTCTCATTCATCTCTAAGTGTACCTGAACATGTCACAAGAACATAGGAGTAGCTGGATCCATAGGCCTAACACAAAAGATAGACTGCCTCCAACAGAGGCCAATACATGATGCTTCTGAGTATGGTTAAGCCATTTTATAATGCATCTAGCCCTTTCGGTAATGCTATACATGAAGCATAGGGAGAAGAAGTTTGGACATTCCTTCCTGATCCCTATGGTGATCAGTTGCTTGTATTCATAGACTCCAAGGCCAGAAGGGACCATTGTGATCATCTAGTCTGACCTCCTGTATAGCACAGGCCATAGAACTTCCCCAACATAATTCCTAGAGCAGATCTATTAGAAAAACATCCAAGCTTGATTTTAAAATGGTTAGTGATGGAGAATCCACAACACTTGGTAAATTGTTCCAATGGGCAATTACCCGCACTGTTAAAAATGTATGCCTCATTTCCAGTCTGAATTTGTCTAGCTTCAACTTCCACCCATTGAATTGTGTTATACCTTTCTCTGCTAGATTGAAGAGCCCGGTATTAAATATTTGTTCCCTATGTAGATACTTATAGACTGTAGTCAAGTCACCCCTTAACCTTCTCTTTATTAAGCTAAATAGATTGAGCTTCTTGAATCTGTCACTATAAAACAGATTTTCTAATTCTTTAATCATTCCTGTGGCTCTTCTCTGAACTCTCTCCAATTTTTCAACATCCTTCTTAAATTGCGGGCATCAGAACTGGATGCAGTATTCCAGCAGCAGTTGCACCAGTGCCAAATATAGAGGTAAAATAACTTCTCTTCTCCTACTCGAGAGTCCCACATCTCAAGCTCACATTAATGCTTTTGGCTACAGCATCACACTGTGAGCTCATGTAAAACTGAGCATCCACCATGATCCCCAAATCATTTCCAGAGTCACTGCATCCCAGGATGGAGTTCCCCATCCTGTAAACATGGCCTACATTCTTTATTCCCAGATGTATACATTTACATTTAGCTGTATTAAAAGACATATTGTTTGCTTTGCTTAATTTACCAAGTGATCCAGATTGCTCTGAATCAGTGACCTGTCCTCTTCATTATTTACCACTCCCCCAATTTTTGTGTCATCTGCAAACTTTATCAGTGATGATTTTGTTTTCTTTCAGGTCATTGATAAAAATGTTAAATAGCGTAGGGCCAGTTCCAATCCTTGTGGGCCCCCACTGGAAACACACCTGTTTAATGATGATTCCCTGTTTACAAATACATTTTGACACTGATCAGTTAGCCAGTTTTTAGTCCATTTAATGTGTGCCATGTTCATTTTATATTGTTCTAGTTTTGAAATCAAAGTGTGACACTGTCCTGAACAATGAGATATGATTACCTATATCTTGGATTGCACAGCTCAAGTGGTTTTAAGTATCCATCCTTGTTGAAAGCCCAACTACTACATTTGTCTTGACAGCTTCCTGCAGCACTGAATTCCGCAGGTCCACTATGCACTTCCTGGAGAAATATTTTTTATTGGTTCTTTAAATGCAATAATTGCAATAATATTATTATATTATTATATTATAACTGCCATTTAATTTTATTGAGTGGTCACTTGTTCTTATATTGTAGAACGGGGTAAAATGGAGGGAATAATCTGGCTTTGCAAAATCATATTATGTAGAAAATGCCTATATAGTGTATGGGTAATCCTTAGCATAACAACAATAGCTTGCGAGCAGGGGTGAATCAAATCAAAGTACTCAAGTGCAAGAGAGCATAACCTGCCTGGCTGTAGGGAAGGTTCATCCAGGAATCTGAATGCTGCCCATTTCTACAGAAGAGGATTGTACTCACCCCAGGAGCACACTCCTGACACCAAAGGGCAACGGCCAAGACATTCATAAATGCCTAGTCATCTGGGGTGGCTCAGGTTTTGGGTGCCCAACTTGAGATGCTTTAAAGGGGCCTGATTTTCAGAAAGTTCTGAGAGAGCCTGCCCTTGGAAAATCTGGCCCCTTTGAGGGATTTCAAGTTGCATACCCCAAAAGTGAGGCACTCAAGTTCACTAGTCACTTAAAAAACTTGGCTAGCACATTTTAAATGGATTAAAGGAAATACCACTTAATGTAACATAATTAACCAGCATAACTCTGCCACGGGATATGATTAAGGCAAGTACCTAAATAAAATGTAGGTAGATATTCACATGATTGAGGATATTCTCGACAGTACAAGGACTATGGTGGCAGAGCTACGGCTCCATATCTATGCCGGGATAATCCCAGAATGTAGAGCATATAACAGCAATGGAAGGGGTTTTGCTATCACTGTAGGAACTCCACCTCCCCAAANGGAGAAATATTTTTTATTGGTTCTTTAAATGCAATAATTGCAATAATATTATTATATTATTATATTATAACTGCCATTTAATTTTATTGAGTGGTCACTTGTTCTTATATTGTAGAACGGGGTAAAATGGAGGGAATAATCTGGCTTTGCAAAATCATATTATGTAGAAAATGCCTATATAGTGTATGGGTAATCCTTAGCATAACAACAATAGCTTGCGAGCAGGGGTGAATCAAATCAAAGTACTCAAGTGCAAGAGAGCATAACCTGCCTGGCTGTAGGGAAGGTTCATCCAGGAATCTGAATGCTGCCCATTTCTACAGAAGAGGATTGTACTCACCCCAGGAGCACACTCCTGACACCAAAGGGCAACGGCCAAGACATTCATAAATGCCTAGTCATCTGGGGTGGCTCAGGTTTTGGGTGCCCAACTTGAGATGCTTTAAAGGGGCCTGATTTTCAGAAAGTTCTGAGAGAGCCTGCCCTTGGAAAATCTGGCCCCTTTGAGGGATTTCAAGTTGCATACCCCAAAAGTGAGGCACTCAAGTTCACTAGTCACTTAAAAAACTTGGCTAGCACATTTTAAATGGACTAAAGGAAATACCACTTAATGTAACATAATTAACCAGCATAACTCTGCCACGGGATATGATTAAGGCAAGTACCTAAATAAAATGTAGGTAGATATTCACATGATTGAGGATATTCTCGACAGTACAAGGACTATGGTGGCAGAGCTACGGCTCCATATCTATGCCGGGATAATCCCAGAATGTAGAGCATATAACAGCAATGGAAGGGGTTTTGCTATCACTGTAGGAACTCCACCTCCCCAAATTGGAGGAGTGGTAGATATGCTGGAGGGTAGGGATAGGATACAGAGGGACCTAGACAAATTAGAGGATTGGACCAAAAGAAATCTGATGAGGTTCAACAAGGACAAGAGCAGAGTCCTGCACTTAGGACGGAAGAATCCCATGCACTGCTACAGACTAGGGACTGAATGGCTAGGCAGCAGTTCTGCAGAAAAGGACCTAGGGGTTACAGTGGGCAAGAAGCTGGATATGAGTCGACAGTGTGCCCTTGTTGCCAAGAAGGCTAATGGCATTTTGGGCTGTATAAGTAGGGGCATTGCCAGCAGATCGAGGGACGTAATTATTCCCCTCTATTCAACATTGGTGAGGCCTCATCTGGAGTACTGCGTCCAGTTTTGGGCCCCACACTACAAGAAGGATGTGGAAAAATTGGAAAGAGTCCAGCAGAGGGCAACAAAAATTATTAGGAGGCTGGAGCACATGATTTATGAGGAGAGGCTGAGAGAACTGGGATTGTTTAGTCTGCAGAAGAGAAGAATGAGGGGGGATTTGATAGTTGCTTTCAGCTACGTGAAAGGGAGTTGCAAAGAGGATGGATCTAGACTGTTCTCAGTGGTAGCAGATGAGAGAACAAGGAGTAATGGTCTCAAGTTGCAGTGGAGGAGGTTTAGGTTGGATATTAGGAAAAACTTTTTCACTAGGAGGGTGGTGAAGCACTGGAATGGATTACCTAGGAAGGTGGTGGAATGTCCTTCCTTATAGGTTTTTAAGGTCAGTCTTAAACCCTGGCTGGGATGATTTAGTTGGGGATTGGTCCTGCTTTGAGCAGGGGGTTGGACTAGATGACCTCCTGAGGTCCCTTCCAACCCTGATATTCTATGATTCTATGAAATGTGTAGCTGTAAGCATTCTTCCATCAACATAGTTGTATCTACACCCGGGGTTAGGTCGGCATAGCTACAGCGCTAAGGTGTATGGATTTTTAACACTGTCAAGTGTAGACCAGGATTAAGGGTCGTACAGTTAGAAGATCCAAAGTACAAAGAGTGTCATTGGTCAAGATTCAGGGCCTATACTGGTCACCATCTGCAAGATCGAGAAGAACCCTCCCCCATGAGAGAGTATTCGTCAGATGCATTATGGGTATTACTTTCTTGCTTGCCTCTGAACCAACTGTCATTGGTCATGTTGGAGACCGTAGGATACCACCCCAAATGGACCATTAGCTTGATCTGCTGTTATAGATCTTTGGTTTCTAATTCGATCTTGGGAGCTCATATATATTTATGACCTTTTCCAGGGACTCTGCAGAAATATAACTGTGCTGGTTTTCAATATTGTCTGCACCTCATGTTCGCCACTAATTTTCCCATCTCTTTTTTTGGTTTTGGGGCAGAGAGTTGTGTGGGAGGGTTTGTTTTTTGTTTTTGAGCCTCAAGAAATATTTTCTTATGCACCTCACAGCTCTGTCTCTGCAAATGCAAAGTGGTGTGTCCTATGGTACATTTGTGCACTTCAAGTCTGATAGATGAGGGATGCTAATGGAATATAAACTATCAAATTAAAAACTTTCATATTAAGGATGCCGACAGTGTTTCTGTACCTGTGAATTTCAGATGGTGCTTGCAATTTCTTCCTGCTCCTTAATGTGATGCAATATTCACAATTTAATATGTCACTTTTTGAAGAATGGGGAATGTACAGTTTTAACCGGTAGTTCCAGAATTACCAGAAATTGTGCATCACTTGAGCTCCAAGCAGCTTCATTATGCAGTCTGTAGAAACTGCCGGATGATTATACTGTGCTTAAAAACCTGATTCTTCTCTCCTTGGCTATGATGGATTTACACCACTGTAACCCTTCAGTGGGTGCCCTGACTTGACTGTAACAGAGAGCAGAATTGGGCCCTACGACTGCTAAATAAGAGTGAGTGAGCCGATGCTGGCATTTATCAGAGAGTTTGTTTCTGCTTTTCTCCACCCCCTCTACATTCTTCAGGTGAGGCATTTACTTCACTTTGTGGCAATTTAGATCACCGTGTAAATGCTGCAAAATGTTATAAAGATTAGAGGCCTGATTCTGATTTCACATACAGCTGGAGAATCATGTGGTGGGTAACAGGGCCAGCTCTGCCAAACCGAGCTGCAAACCATTCACTAACATAAGCAATAGAGGTGGGCCCCCGACATGTGCCATGGGAATGGTGAGTTGGAGCACTGCCAGCAGGAAAGCTGGTGGGAAATGGAGCAGGTTAGAAATGAAGAAAGAGAGAAGTCTGGCTGGATTCAAGTCTCTCTGGGCCACATGCTCCTCTCACTTATCAATGCCTCTCATTTACATCAGTGTAACTCCATTACAGTCGTTGGAGTTACAAGAGATACTGAATTGGTGTAAGAGGAGAATCAAACCCTCTGTGGCAGATCCTCAGCGGGTGTCAATTGGCATAGCTCCATTGCCTTCAGAAGAGTAATGCTGATTTACCCCCGCCAAGGATGTGTCCCTGACTGACTTTTTTTCCTCTAATGCGGAGGCTTCTAGAGGCTGGGTGGAGTAGGAGATAGGTTCGACGGCAGTGGTCAGTTACACCTGCAACTGACACAAAGCAAGAGTCTGAAACTGCAGCGATGCACAAGTGTGCAATGACATTTTTAAATCCCTCTTGGAGTGAGATAGTCCGTGACAAGGGGGAAGGATAGGAGCTGGAGCACATCTGCCTGATAATTCCTCTGCTCTCTCGCTCTCCTACTTCAAAACACTGCACATTTTGCTAATCAGGTTTTAGGCTGGATGCTGCTTGCCTGCCAAAAGGTAAAGGGGGGGAAATAATAATAGAGTATCTATTTCAATAAAACCATTACAACGGGGAGTTGCAGGCAAAATAGTCTTCGGCAGGGTACATTGTCTCTCGGAGAGGGTTCCAGAGATTAGATTACCATGGAATCCATCATGGGCAGAGAGGGTAAATATGTTAGCAATATGATGGTGGCTTTAGGCAGTTATTCCTCCAGCTGTCGCTAGTGAGGGTAATGCAATTTGCTGCAACTAACTGCAAGATTAATGGAACTGTTCAAATATTTAATCCGATGAAGGCATTACATGAAATGCTAACCGCAGCCTGCATGCTTTCCAGCTTGCCGGGTCTTGTTGTCCAGTGATGGGGGGAAATCGCATGCAGATATTTATGGAGAAACACGGGGAGAGTCTGTTATTTTTAAAGGTCTCCCAGTTTCTCGTCACAGCTTATGGGAGCCAATGCTGCAGGAGGCCATTGAGACTGGGTGCTGGGACTGGCTTTTTTAAAAAGGGCCTGGATAATTGTATGGCCACTAATATCATTGGCAGGTAGGCAGGCTAAGAAAATGAGGGTAATAAACTCGCATGCTTCCTGCTGCGAGATGACCAAATGGAGGGGTGGATCAGGAATTAACTTTTCCCCCCATTTCACAATTAGCCAGGTGCATTACTAGAGTGGGAACATTGCAGCTTTCCTGAAGCATGAGGTTTTGGTCACCGCCGTGGGTATATGTCACCAGACTAAATGGACTTAACCCACTGTGACCCTAGGCACCTCGGTATTTGTACCCTACCCACTACTACAATAATATTTGTACAAAATATGCCTTGTGGGGTATCATATGAAAGCTAGCAACATGCTGGTTATTAATATCATTGTAAAATGCATGTGTTAATGTTATATTTGAAGTTATGGACTCCCTCTGTATGATGGTGTTAGAACATGTTTAAGACCAGACAGCCTAGCCTAGATAAAGGTGGTAAACAGGTCTGTGCTAGCAGTAGCGGTGCCAGCTTTGCCGGCGCCCTAGGCGGCGGAAGGTCCCGCCCCCAAATTTCTACGGGCGGCGGGGGCGCAGGCGCCCCCAAAATAGCAGCGCCCTAGGCGACCGCCTAGGTCGCCTAATGGGAGCGCTGGCCCTGTGTGCTAGACAAAGGAATGTGGGTTTACCTCAGTTTTACATAATAGCTATAAACAAAGCTATTGAGCGAAACCAGAGGGTGTTATCCTGATCCTGAACTCCAGAGATGAAATGAACATGTTCCTTTACCCCGGAGAGACACAGGAGACTGAATCCCCAGGAAGCCTTCCTGACTTGTAAAACAAAGACAATGCCTTTGGAGATATAAGGAACAGAGAGAGACTCCATCTTTACCCTTCACCTTAGGAGACACCGAAACCAAATATTTTGATCTCAGTGATGGGTTCCTGGCCAGAAAAAGGCTGGAAAGTAGACTGTGGGTGAGAGAAAGCATCTTATCAATGTCTACACTACCACTTAGGTTGGTATAAGTCGTGTCGTTCTGGGGGCCGGGGGGGAGGATGAATAAGCCATCCCCCTGAGCGACGTAAGTTACCATCGACCTAAGCACTGGTGTGGACAGTGCTATGTCGGCGGGAGAGCTTCTCCCACCCACATAGCTACCGCCGCTTGCCGGGGCTGGAATAATTAAGTTGACGGGAAAGCTCTCGCCCATCGGCTTAGAGCAGCACTACATCTGCATTGGTGCAGCTGCAGCACTGCTGTAAGCTATGCAGTGTGGCCATAGCCTTAGTTCAGTAAAGTGTGTGCTCCTAGGAAGCTGACAGGTTGGAGTGTTTTATGGTCTCTGAAGAAGGAGCAAACCTTACACTTTGTCTATGAGAGTCCAGTGAGAGGACTGGTCCCTACAGTAGGAAGATTTTGGGACGGGAAGGGTACTAAGGTCAACCTGCAAGGAGTAACCAGGCTGGGCAAATTGAGGCTTGTGGGTTGCTGGGGTCAGCATTCTGGACCAAAACTGCACAGCCATAAGACCCCCTAGCAGACTGTGACCAAATCCCATACTGGCCTGTGTAAACCCCAGAACATCACACCCTAATGGCAGATCCCTCTTGAATGTGCTCCTCCCTTGTAATAATAGCAGCAATAGTTAGTATTTCTATAGCACTGTATTGACATTCAATTTTTAATATCTGACCCTCCTACCTTCCAGGGTGTGTTGTGGGTAGTGTCCTCATTTTATAGATGAGACACAGAGGTGAAGAGACTAGCCCCAAACCACTCAACAAGTCAGCTAGAGAGCTGGGACTAGAATTCAGGTCTTCCTGTGTCCAATCTTTTGGTCACTCCACCAGACTAGCCACCTTATATGGAAAAGTGGTTGGAAAATGGTCATTGTTTTTCACTGAATATTTTTGGTGAAAATGTTTTGTTTTCTTAATGAAAAGAACCCCTGAAAATGTTCAGTTTTTGAAAACCGATAATTGTTTGATTTGGGAGTTTTCAGATTTTTCCTCTCTTTCCCCCTCCCCACCTGTTCCACTGACAAAACGGAAGAAAGAAAAAAGGGGAGAAAGAGGAGAAAAATGAAAAATGTTTGGTTTTCTGGTTTTGTTGAAACACTGGAGCATTTCTTAAGATACACATTTTCCATACAAACTTTCATTTAGAAGAAAAGGGCATTTTGTATCAAAAACATTTTTGAATGAAATATTTCAGCCAGCTGTATTTGTAACCATATAAAACACAATTAAGGTGGCCTCCTTTCTTATCTTACTTACCCTGTCTGTCTTGTAGAAATGCAAGCTGTCCCCAGACTAGCCCACCAGTATAGCTGAACTCTGACCTGAGTGCACCTACCTGTAGGGGTGAGATGGAGAGAGTCCTGTGTTTCGAGCCCACTCATTCCTGGTCCTTTCTGCCAGGACAGTAACAAGCAGCTGTAGTGATGTTTATTTTGTGATCTCGACTCCTAGCGAGGAACTGGACAAAGGCCTTCCCCAATCCATTTCACACAGACCACTAAACAGCCATCAGACTGTCATGGTTTTTGGTCACTACTGATCTATCAAATGTTGATTTATCCTTTGCAAAGTGTCCTGTTCTTGTTTTGGACTTAGCTTCATTGCTTATTTCCCATTACCAGCATGCCAGAATTTATTGTATTTATCCTAACCTACCATGTGCAACAAGCCGGAGATTTAGAATTGAATCACTCAGCCATCGTAGATCATCACTTATACCCTACGCATAGCAAAGGCCTCTGGGTGATGGGAACCCTCCCCGGATGGGAAATAATAACCAGAGTCAACAAAAAGGTGGTTTCATCTTGAATGACTCTGGGGAGTATTATGAACCTTTTTAATGACTCCAGTTAATAGACGTAGAAAGACAAACACGGAGGCAGCAGAGCTCTGTGGTTTCTCATCAGTCCTGGAGTGACAGTTATGAAATCCTTTTCGGTCATGGGTTTGTTTAACTGTGACTGTTTGTCTTTATTAGCATCTCTCACTTTGCAGTGGCTCAGCCCACAACACTAGAAAGCTTTGTATGTTTTTCTTCTTGCTAGGCCAGGCTGAGTTGGGAAGCTGGCTGCGCTGATCTGTAATGGGAATCTGTCAGCGTGTGCCTGAGGCTGGTCCTCGGCATGTCTTGTGGAGGGTTAAGTAGTGTGCTCCATGCCTCTCCTGGGGAGCTGATATATGTAGACATAGTGTCAGTCCCTGCCCCCAACAGCTGACAGTCTAAATAGATAAGACAGTTAAAGGGTGTGAGGGAAAGAAAGTATTAATATTAAATGATACATTTAGTTTCCTTTGACCCAAAATGTTGGGGGGAGGGGTGTTTTTTTCTTTTTTTGTTTGTTTGTTTTGTTTTTGCTATGATTTGGATTTACCAGTGAACCAAAAAATGAACTATTCACACAGCTCTACTATTCACCCTGGTTTACACGCTAGCCAACAACTACAGCAAGGTATTGTTACTGAAAGGACACAGGGAAACATCTCTTCCTTTCTGCATCTTTGAGCAGGCAGCAAGAAGTATATGCAAATGTCAGCAGAGACTGTATTTCAGTTCAAAGGGTTTCAGGTCCCTGGAGGGAAGGAGACACTAATGATATTGTCTGCCTGCTTAATCTCTCCCAAATCCCCTGTTTGAAAGACAGCCCTGAAAGGTGTGTGTAGAGGGGAAGTGGAGCATCACACAGACAGTACAAAAGAGAAGAGCAAGGGGAAGCATGGAAGGAGGGAGAGAAAGGAAAGATAAGTTCCAAATCAGATTTATTCAGCTTTGGCTAGAATGGAATAATAAGAGCAAAGGGAAGTAGTGGCACAGCTCAGATTCTCCCACAAACCATTGCTGCTGGGGGCAGGGGAGTGGTCATCTAGCTATCTTGGTGGGAGACTGAGAATGGACTCCAGAGACACTGGTTCCAATCCAGCCCATATTTGTAATGGCCAAAACAAAAACAAACAAACAAAAAAGTGACTCTCTGATTGCTATTTGGGGGACTATGTGAAAAGAAGTGTAGGACAGACTCAGGCCAGTTGCTACTGAACGGGTATTCGTCCCACACAGCCACCATCACTGCAGCCCCATTATGCACTTTAGAATGCAGCAGCTCACTCACTGGAGCATGTAACACCAGTGCTCCAGAATCTGCACTGGCTGCCCATTGGTCTCTGGAGGTTGTTTAAAGTGTGGGTTATGCCCTATGAAGCCCTAAGTGATTTGTGACCAGTCTCCCTCTCTCCCCAGGCCATACTGCCAATGCTGTGGTCAGCAGAGGCACTCTAGCTAGATCCCCCTTGTTATACAAGAGAGGGGATGGCTGGCAGGGTGTTTTCTGTGAGGGATCCAGGACTCCGGAACTTGCTTCCCCTAACCCTTGATCCAAAAGTAGCCCGAATCTGGTGACCTCCCAAGCATGCTGCAGAAACACCTGTTTGATCAGGTTTCTGAAGAAGACTGGGGGCATGTTTCTCAGAACAACGAATTTTATAGGGACAGTCCCGATATTCAGGGCTTTGTCTTGCATAGGTGCCTATTACCCCACCACCACCACACCCTTTCCTGATTTTTCTCATTTGCTGTCTGGTCACCCTAAGGTGGAAAGAAGTCTATCAGTTCCTATTGAAAGGATCACTTTAATGCCACTGGGATTTCATTGTATTATGATGATGTGTTAGGGCACCTACAGCCTTGGACAGTAGCCGTCTTTTCATTATTTTAAATCTAAATGACTAAATAAATAAATGAAAAACTCTGATGCCAAGGCCTACATGGGCCATGGAGAATGACGTATCGGTTCCTGCCTGGAGTCAGTCACTTTAGGGCACAGTTGAGGCACAGTAGGAGAAGAAGTGGTAAGTTTGTATGGCTGTTGCCTATGCTTTACCTGTTCTCTGGTTTAAAAGAGGACATCACCCTTATGGAGGCATCCTCTAGAATTTAATGGAAAATGTCTACTGTCTTTCTTTAAGCATCATAAAGAATGATATGTCTGTGACACAATGCTACAGGTTGGTTAAAAAAAACCTCTTGGAAAGTTAGCATTTCCTATTACATTTAATGGGTTTTTAGAGAAATTTCTATAGAACTCAATGGGTTTCCATCCCCATGGAATTCAAAAGGACTTTGGCACCCCCAGAGAGTTGCATTATGGACAATCTGGCACCTTGTACCAAATTCACACACAAGAGTAGATTAGCATTAGGCCTTTTTCTTACACACACACAGATTTCTTTGATACCTATAAAGAACCATATAGGCACAGGCTGCAAAACTGAATTTTAGTTGCTTCTATATACTATTTACTAAATGCACCTATATGGGAATGTCCCTTATAGAAGAAAACCAGATGGATTCTAGAGAAATTACTCTAAAGAACTTCCCAGTGAATGAGATCCTTTTGATAGGTTTTTGGACCATCCTATAGAATTCTAAAGCAGGGATATAATTATCTATTCAATTCTATAAAATGTTCTTTTTAAAAAGCCATATACATGATTATTTTCTGTTAAGTTGTATAGGACTTTTCCATGAAGGTGGGAGCTGCCACTGCTTCCCTGTGTGACCTTGGGCAAGTCACTTAGTGTCTGGTCCAGCTCCCATTAAAATCAATAGAAAGACTTTTATCCACTTCAGCAGAAGATGGATTGAGACCCTAGGGCCTGTTTTTGGAAGGTGCTGAGTATCTGCAGGTCTTAGTTCAGTTGGACTTGTGAGTGCTCAGCATTCATGAAAATAAGGCCCTTAAATTCTCTCCGCCTTAATTTCCCCATGTGTCAAAGGAGAATAATAATACCACCCACCTTTGAAAAGTGTTCTGAGATCTCTTGATGAAAGGCACTATCTAGGCATGAAGTATTTTTATAATTATGTCCCTAGTCTTTAAAAAACGGGAAGGAAAAAGCTCTGAAGATAGATGAATTATGGGCAGAACTGTCTCTAAATAGAAGCATTTTCAAAATTTTCCAGGAGGCCCAAGGAGCATGATAAAGATGTCAAAATTAGGTAGGAAACTATCTGACCTTTTCTAGAACTGTTCATTCATTCAGTGTACAGGTAATGTCCCCTGGGAGCCTTGTCACACAGTCCAGGACTATGAGGGATGTGAGTTTAGCTCGGTTGGATCAACAAGGAAGGTGATAAATGGAAGTCTGAATCAAATTTGGTGAAGTGGGGAAAAAAATCCAGTTCTCTATTGTGCAGTGCTCCCTAAGACGAGATAGAAATACGTACTAGCCCGGGGAACGTATGCAGGGCCAGATCCACAGCTGGTATAAGTCAACATGACTGCACTGAAGTCAGTGGGCTAGATCCTCAATTGGTGTAAATTGACTTAGCTTCATTTAAGTCAGTGGGGTCATATCTCAGCTTCTGTAAGCCAACATACAGGAGCACCGCCAGCTTTTCTGCTGCCCTAGCGGCGGAAGGTCCCACCCCCAAAATGCTGCCCCCAACAGAGGCGGCGGAAGGTCCCGCCCCCAAAATACCGCTGATGACCGGGGCGGCCGGCGCCCCCCAAATCTTAGCACCCTAGGCAACCGCCTAGGTCGCCTAATGGGTTGCCCCGGCCCTGCCAACATAGCATCACTGAAGATCAGGGCCGGCTTTAGGCCGATTCCCCCGAATCGGGCCCCTCGCCTAAGAGGGCCCCGCGCTCCGGGTCTTCGGCAGCAGGTCCTTCACTCGCTCCGGGTCTTCGACGGCATTTCGGCAGCGGGCCCCGTCGAAACTATTCGTATCGGGCCCCGCACTTCCTAAAGCCAGCCCTGCTGAAGTTGATGAAGCTATCCTGATTTACAACCATCATGGGTCTAGCCCACAGTGTATAGAAACTTTACCTCAGTCAGCAAGAGCAAAGTGTTAACTCTAGGAGCAGTGAGCACATGGGAAAATAACTAGCTTGTGGAAAATCTTCCTGCTCCAATTCTGATAGAACAATCCTACAGGTAGAGCTGGTGGGAATATTTTTGACTACTTTTTTTGGTCAAAATATGTTTAATCAAAGACTAAATCTTTTGTGGAGATGGATCAATTTTGACAACGTTTTTGACAGGAACATTTCTGAGGTCCAAGGTGGAGTCTCCAGAGAGAGAGGCAGACGGACAGATCCGAATCATTTCAATCCAAAAATGGACATTTGACACAATTCCGTTTCACAAATATGTTAGAAAATTTTGTTTTCATTCCAGGAGCTGCCATGAAACGGAATTGCAGTTCTCCAGTCCACTCTACGTGCAAGTACATTAGCATCCTGGATCCCTATTACTAAATCAGACCCATGGGTCAGCCTCATTCTAGCATCTCTGTAGTTTTATCTGTTGGGGTAACTGAGATGGAGCTAGTGAGGGAAATAATACTCACATGCAAGTACTTTGAAGAGTATCATCCCCAAAAGAGGAACAATTTAGCATGGTTCAAGGAGAGTAGAAGTGTGTTCAATGGGATGAGATTGAGCAAAGGAAAAATGTGCTAAAAGGAAGATCTGTTAGACTACGGAATAGCTTCCCAACATAGTAGTGGAAGCTCCATTACTTTGATCCTCTAAATCTGGATGGTTCAAAGCACTGGAGCTTGTACTGTAGGGAGAGATCCTGCACTGACCTCTGGGGTGGGGTGGAGTGGAAACATCCACTGTTTCTCATGTTACAGTCAGGAAATACTGCTCTTTAGACTAAGGCCCAAATGACTCTCTGGGTTGGAAAAAAGTATGTATGGAGGACTGTTCTTTTTACTCCAAGAATGGAGGTTCCTCTGTACTCTTCCTGGGCAGTTTCCCTCTAGGGGCTCCCCTACTGGTAACTGCTCCTGGAGCCCTCCTTTGGGGTGTTTGCCCAGTGCAGAGGTGCGGAGTGAAAAAGTGAACCCAGCCTCTGTCACCATTAGCTTTTGCTTCAGGGGTTGGCAGAAGGACGATACTGGCATCCTCCCTGCCCGTCCTGCCCCGAGGAGTTTCTGCAGGGTCCCAGCGATTGCAGTGCCACAAAGGGAGCACTCCCTGAGTGAAGATCCAAGGGGAATTATTTCCTTTCTGCCCATGGACGTTGAGGGGAGGACTCGAGCCTGCATGAGTGAATGAGACTGCATGTTTATATTTCTTGAATCAGGGTGTTCCCTTGAGATCCCACCCTGACCTCCATGTCCCTGCCGACCATGCGTAGTGGAATCAGTGCAGTTCACTCTGTGGGGAGAAGGATACAGGCAGGCAGTTGGGAAGGAAGGATATGGGCAGTCAGACTGAGGTGCTGGTGCTCTGACACCTCAGGCTGTCTTGCCTTGGTTGGTGTCTAAATCTGGATGTAGGGATCTAACCTTAAGCACCCAGTTTTAAAAATATTGGCTGTCAAGTCCACTGAAATATCCCAGCCTCCAGATACTGTTTCAATCTCAGGAAAATAAAGGACCCCCAAATTGTCAATTTCAGAAATGATGGTTCCCACCTCCAGAGGGAATTCCACCCTGGTGGATTGTTCGTGGGACACCAGTAGAGGGCAATATTCTTGCGCTTCAAACCCAGGCTAATCATAAAGGAGAGGGGGGGTGGCAAGTGGTGAACATACAGGCTTGATTGTTACTAGCTGCAGTGGCCCACACCTGTCACGCAGCAAAATGCGTCAGTGCAGCCCTTTGTAATCGCTCCTTGCACGGTGAATCTTGTTGCAGGATGATAAACCTCCGGCTGTTCGTAGCGGCAGAGATAGTCCTATCTCAGCCATTTAGCTTAATTTTTCTTTTTAATCCTCTTAGCCGTGTTCACTAATTCAGCTTTTAATCATAAGCCTATTTATGTCGATATATATTTTTCATCAGCATTTCCCTCTGCTAATCTATCCCCTGTTCTCTTAAATACTTTCCTATTCTACTTTAAAAACTCTCTTCATTCTTAATTACTTCTATCTTCCCTGCTTAGTTCTTTAACATTATTATTAGCTCCAGGAAGAGTCTCTTGCCAGCTCCTTTCTAATAGGCTCTCCATTGTTAGCACCTCCGTAGACAGAGCCCATCCATTCTAGAAGGGCTGTTGAACACATTTCCGCAGCCAATCCAAATTGCTCACATCCTGTGCAGAGTATTACGGTTATTATTGTTATTTATTTGTATTGCAGTAGCGCTTAAGGGCCTCGATCATGGGTGAGGGCCCCAGCTGTGCCAGGCACTGTGCGAACCCAGAACAAAAAGACAATCTAAGTATAAGATGAGGGAAGTGGATGCAACAGACAGACAGCGGGAGTACAAGGAAACAATGAGACAGTACTCAGCAGTATAATGGGCAGTGGTCTCGGCGCACCAGCTGCTTAACCATTGCTGAGGTTTTTGTTGGTCTCACAGCAGAGGACTGCATTAAAGAGGGAAATGAAGGAGAACAATGAGGACCCCTAACGCAGGGCTTAAATGCAGCCGGAGTCGTCCAGAGCAGAGATCCAGTAAATATTTTCAAACCCACAGGACCCCCAGCAACTCTCATGGGGCTGAAACCCCAAGTCCCAGCGCCTCCCACGTGGTGAAGCCCCTAGCGCCCCCCTGTGGGGCTGAAGCCTCCAGCCCCGGCGCTCCACCCCACCCCACAGGGCTGAAGTTCCCAGCACTGGCCCCTCCTCCCTCCCCGCAGAGCTGAAGCCTCCAGCCCCGGTGCTCCACCCCACCCCAGCAGGGCTGAAGTTCCCAGCACTGGTCCCTCCTCCCTCCCCGCGGGGCTGAAGCCCCCAAGATCTCTGCCCCGCAGCTGAAGACTGGAGCCCCAAATGGGGGGGCGGGGACATGGGGGCTCCAGGAAATAGTCTCTGAGAATTTAAGTCCTGCCCTAATGGATGTTTAAGGGGAGCTCCTTGCATGCACAAGGCCGAGCCCTGTGGGTCCTGGTCCGTAACTAGGTCTCCTAGGTAATACAAATAAAAATAATAAGGGGCATATGACAGGGTTTACAAACACCTCACTAAGGGCTTGTCTACACTTGAAATGCTACACCGGCACAGCTGCAATTGTGCTGCTACAGCACTTCAGTGTAGACACTAGCTATACTGATGGGAGAGGTTCTCCCATTGGCACAAACAATCCACCCTCCTGAGAAGCATTAGGTAGGTCAAGGGAAGAATTCTTCCCTCCACCTAGCGCTGGCTACACCGAGGGTTAGGCTGGCATAGCAATGTCGCTCAGGGGTAGGGATTTTTCACACCCCCTCAGAGACATAACTATGCCGATGCAAATTCCCAGTGTAGACTAGCCCTAAGGCCAAGACCATGGAAAGGCTGGAGCAGTATTGGGCCGGGGAGGCCAGGCCCCTCAGGCACTGCCGAGCATGCTCCTGGGGAGAGGACCAGTATAAAGCGAGCTTCAGCAACCCCAGATAAGGGAGGGGGGGGGGCGAAAGAAAAGAAAAGAGTCCATTTCCTGTAGAGGCACCACTCTGCGGCAACAGGAGAGGAAGCTTCTACTGAGGGGACCTGGCTGTGAATGTCTCCTCTCCACCCCCGGATGCTCCCCAAGAGGGAGGGAGAACCATGGGCAAGGGCTTGAGAAGACCACAGACAGTGGCCCTAGGCTCTGGGGGTTTGGGAGCAAAGACTTTAAGTCTACTTTGACCACACCCCAAACTGAGAGGCAGGGGTGGTAGGAGACGGCCCAGGGGAAGGTGAGCAAGTGGGCCGGGCAAACCTAGGCAGGTACACACCACTTCATTTTCAGGGTCCTGGGCCAGGACCCGATGGAGAGAGAGAGAGGGCCCGGGTCCACCTACCTACCCTGGAGTTATGACCTTAGCCCCAAGGAAGGCAGAGCTAGGGGTTACCATCAAAGAGGCCAGTCCAGCTAAGACTTCATCCAGAGGACTGGGATACCTTGAACTAATAGAGAGGTTGGAGATGGAGGCTCAGGCTACCAGGCCTGCCCACCCAAAGCACCTTGCTGCAGGGCAGCATGAAAGAATGTGTGAAGGTGCCTAGCTTTAAGCATGTGAGTAAGCCCATTGACTTCACTGGGGTTATCCATGTGCTTAAAGTTAAGCACATGCTGAACTGGGACAATTTTGTGTAGCTGAGAGCAGGTCAAATTAATAGCATTGTTTCAGAATCTAGCTGAACAATCATTTCCAAACTATGGTATTTCTAGCCGCCTTAGGTTTTTATATGGTACTCGCCACCAAGTTGTTTGCAATCTGTATACTTGACTACTCATTATTCTTATGATATGATTGGCTGTCTAGGTCACATGGTATTGTTTCTGTTTCTTGATTGGATGTCTGAAACTTTTTAAACAGGAGAGTAACAAATAGTGAATAGTATATTTTCAAGTAGACAAGATCGGTGAGGTAATATGTTTTATTGGACTGACTTCTGTTGGTGAGGGAGACAAGCCACACACAGCTCTTCTTCAAGTCTGTCCTGGGACCAACATGGCTACAACTACACTGCATGTTTTCAGGTACAAATTTTTGGATGAAAAATTACTGCACTAAAATTTGTGAAACTTTTTCACCAATACTTGGTGATTAGCCAGACACTGGAGGATGATGAATTATATGGCCTCACAAATCACAGCAAACCAGACTTGGTGCTTTGATTATTTTATTCATTTTTCAAAACTATTTAACCAGCTCTAGTGGATAGGTGTTATCTGCGAGGTGGGAGAACCTCAGAGCTCAGCTGTTCTTCTACTGTGATAGGATCCGGATCTGCATAGCTCTGCAGAAAGTCAACAGAATCCTATGTAGACAAAACCTTCCCTGGGATTTCAGGTTTATTTACAGAGAGGTTAGCCAAAGTAACGCAAACCAGAAAAATTCCCAGCCACGTTCACTTAATGCATGATAACAGTCTATACATGCTTGAGCCAGATCTTCAGCTGGTATAAATTGCCCTGGCTCCATTGAAATCAATGAAATTAAGCAAATCTACACCAGCTGAGGCTTTGGCCCTCTTGCTTTTTACCTCTAGTCAGCCAAACACTGTGCCCTGCTTGTGCCCAGAGCCAACCATGCTGAGCCTCAGAGTAAGCCCACAGCTTGCCCCAGTCACCTTCAGATCAGGGAGGAACTCGAAAAACTACTGCTGGGATTTTACCCCCAAATCCCCAGGTCACTGTCTGGTCCAGCAGGGCCTCTCCTAGGGGCAATTCTGGAGTATGGTGCATCACAGAAGAGTCTGGAGTCCTGGGAGACTCAGCTCCCAGGCTCCCTGGCTCCTCGACAACTTATCTGGAGGGCTGCCATGAAGCCAGGGTTTCCAGGCTCCCTGGAAGCCCAGGGAGCATATTTCATTTTGGAGACATGAAACATTCCCAATGCAGTGTTTCCAAAATGAAGCAGTGTGCAATTTCATTGCCATGGGAAATTTCAGAGTTTTGGCTTTATGTCCTGACTCTATTCAAATTTTTTTCCCCAAGCCTGGAAATTTTCCACAAAATTGAAATTCAGTTTCCCAGCCAGCTCTACTAATCACTCTGGCATTTCTGCTGAGGCTCTTCTCCCATCAGAGGCCAGACGTGCTCCCAGGAAAAATTAAGGTGGTAGAGGCAGTGATGCTGATGACAAAGTCGGTGGTGCTCTTCCCTTGGAGTCAGTTCTGAACCATCGCCCCAGTGTGGAGCTATCGTGAGCACTGTGCTGCTGGAGGCGATGCCTTTCAGATGAGACATAAACCCAAAGAACTTCTAACTATTTATTGTCATTAAAGTTCCCATAGCACTGTGTACGAGAATGGGGATGTTAGTTGCCTCACATCCCAGCTTAGGTAATTACATTCTGCCAACCTAATTCCCGATGCAAGTGGATACAGTTTTCTTCTTAACTCGCTGTCCTAAGTGGTTGTGCAGCATTACTCTGTGTTATTACATTTTATTATGGCTAGTTGTACACCACCTTGAGATGTTCTGAAGGACACTGTGTGAACAAACTGTGGTGGTTGCGAGCAGCTCCAGAGGTGTGTGACAAGATCTCTGTCTGTACCTGCAGTTTGTAGAGGGGCCCTTAGGAACCAAAGGTTCTACAGAAACTGAAGATATTATTTATTGTTCTCTGCATTTTCTTTGCGTGTGTTTGTGCAGCTAACAACCTTGGAGTCTGTTTATTTGCTGAACTGATCCCTTGAATCCCCCTAATGCAGTCAGGCTACCACTTGCTTTACGTGTGCACCAACACCAATAATAAATATCAAAGGGGCATGAGCTCTAAAGCAGTGTGTCAGTTTGCTGACATCTTCCACTTCCAAACAAACAGCATATCCCGCTCCCAAATGCAAAAGTAAGAAAGCCGTAGGGCTACTCGTGTGACAGGTTGGCGAAAAGCTAAGAATGAGAGTCTCAGTTAACCCCTCACAATTTGGGCGTGGTTCTCTATTGCCCTGCACCCTGTGTTGTCATTTACACTGGGTGTAAAATGCTACAAATTATCCTCTTTTACCAAGAGGGGAGAAAGCCCAGTCCCTTTTTTGAAAGTCTAGCAGCTAATTCTACACAGATGCAGTCACTTCTCAAAGACAGGTTGCATTGCCACATCTGATTCCATAGCAGGTTTGTAGATGTCCCTCAAGATTCCACTCACCATCTGTTCTCCCATCAGCTTGGCCTCACACAACGGATCCCAGGAAGTAGGATGCTTCTTTCTTTCTCTTCTTTGACTGAAAGACCCTTCCCCACTATGCCAAGGTCATTGTATTCTGGCTATATAGCAATGCTTACAGTGTAACAGGCCACACCAGCCATCAACCACTCACATGTAGGGGGGAACAGAACTCACTACAAAATCAGATCAATCTCCCACAACCAGGTTTCTCTCCCCAGAAGCCTGAAGGATCAACTCTTCTAGCTCACTGACAGTTGAGCAGATATTATACAGCCCTGCCAATACAGGGCAGGCGTGCACATACAACCTTCCTAAAACTCACATGGAACTTTGCAAAGTCAGGAACTATTTCTAGCCATGCAAAGTGATATGCAGGACCAGCTATTCTGCTCCTCAGTGAAAATCCCCATCATTTTGTAAAGATTTGTTATGTGGTTTCTCTGCTTCTCAGGCAATGCTTAATGGGAACTACAACAAAAAATGATTCACTTCATTGCTTTTCAATTAGTTAAAAACTCCCATTAGTGATGCAATTAAGGTGCCGATTTCAAGACTGTCATTTAACCAGTTTCCCCTGATATTTCACTGGGCTCATTTGTTGCTGCATTTTTTGTTTGCTTGCTTGCTTGCTTTTGTTTTGTTTTGTTTTGTTTTTTTCATCCCACAAAAGAAGATGCAAAAAGCTGTTCATTCACAAAAATGCAGACAAAGCAGAAAGTGAATCTAAAGGGAGGAGATGAAAGAGGAAGAGACAGGTGGGTGGGTAAGAATTTTTAGATTTTTATAGAAGAGACCGGAACGAGGGAAAGATGGGGGAGAACAGGGGAATTCCTGTGATGCTGCAGGGCCAGGCTGAGCTGGGGAGCAGAGCACAGAGCAGATGGGAAAGCAGGGGAGTGCCTGGACAGCACAGGTGGGAATGGAGTTGAGAAAGCAGGAGTGGGCACTGCGGATCAGGTCCAATCACACGCTTGAAATAGCTATTCTCTCCTTGGCTCACTGCCTTTCGGTTGCTTTAACCTTCTAGTTTGGTCACTGAGATCTTTGCATGCCATTTGTTTTTGTCATTCAAAGGGAATTATTTTGTGTAAACTCCGACTGAAAGCTGTTACTCACCTCCCGCTGGGGGAAAAAGGGCTGGGGTCAACACCTCCTTGCCTTTGAACGTCACCGGCATTATAACATCACCAGGCACAACAACAGCAAGCCCATAAATCCTATTATGAAAACATTATTAGCATCCAAGAGCAGGGCGCTCCAGTCTAGGCAGGGCATAGAACACACAGTGCAAAGGCCACACAGACCTATTGGCTACAGCAGCTGGGCTCGGTGCTCCAGGTTCAGAGACTATTGGGAAGAACTCACACCTGTGGCTGGCCACTAACATTCCCATTCTGGTCTTGGCCTCTTCTTCCATGCTCCCCCTACACTTGGAATTCCCTCCCTGGGGGTGATGGTACCCCTGTCTGCAGTCAAATCACCTCTACAGTCATAGGTGTGGACTCCGTTTGTGCTCCGGGGCTGGAGCACCCATGGGGGGAAAATCGTGGGTGCTGAGCACCCACCGGCAGCCCCCTATCAGCTCCCTCCCCTCCCCCCAAGTGCCTCCCGTTTTGTTGTTAAATGGAAAACTCTTATGGGTGAGGATGAAATGGATGAGTTTGGCGATGTGTTTGGGGTGGACATCTGAGTGTGGTCCATTATCTTGAGGCAGGCAGCAATGCTGTCATGGTGAGGGCTGTCAGTGTATAAGGCGGTGACATCCATGGTGGCATGGGTGGTGTTCCCTCAGACCTGAAGAAGAGCTCTGTGTAAGCTCTAAAGCTTGTCTCTTTCACCCACTGAAATTGGTGCAATAAAAGATCTTACCTCAGTGTCCGGGTCTTTCAAAACTATATCAATCCACGTGAGTGGTCTACTATAGACCTGGGTTTTCTCTTTTCACCCCCTTTCTGTAGCAGGAAGAATTCTCAGAATTCATTTCACTGCTCTTCTTTTCCCCATTTCGAGAGTTGGCAGAGTAGCTCGCTTACTTCTTGAAAGGAAGTCTCATTGGTGTTACAGGAAAGCTTTAGCAAAGAGATGGGCCTTGCATGTTGACATGAAGGCAGCCAGATTTATGATCCTCTTCTTTAACTGTGGAAGGGAACTCCACTGCAGTGGACCATTCACCAAAAAGGCTTTGGTCCCGATCTTCAGCTTGTGTAACTGGGTTAGACTGTAAGCATTTGGGGGCAGTGGCTGTGTTTTGTTATGTGTTTGTACAGTGCCTGATTGGAAACCCTAGGCACTACCACAATAGAAATAATAAATATAGTTCTATTGAAGCCAATAGAGCAACATCAATTAACACCTATCAAGGAGCTAGTCATCTGTCTCCAGTTCCCACTGGTTTTACCCTGTCCATCGAGCCATCTGTGCCACAAGCGAAGAGCAATGTCTGCTATATTCCTTCATTGTCCCAAGATCTAGGACAAGCAGGTGACTGGAAACATACCTGGCTTGTGACTCCTTTAAAAATGCATAAATGTGAAAGGGCTGAGAGACTTTTTAAGTGTAATGCAGTAAGTCTGTTGAATGCTTTGCCTGAAGGCATCAGCCAAGCCTGGCTCTATCTGCCTGACTAAATCCAGATTAAAGATGCATGGCTCTGCAAACTGCTACTTTTTCCGATTTAGATGCCTGCACTGTATTTTTATTTTTTTACTTATTTTATAATATTGATTTGTCAGGAGGCAAAGCAAGGGATGTAGGAAAAATGATGCAGAGTCTGAAATTGTGCAGTGCTCTATATTTACAGGGCTGTGGAGTTTTCTTTTGTATCTTAAACTCATTGATTTTGCAATGTGTTTATCTAAGCAATGAGGATCTGATTCTGCTCTCATTCAGGTCTCTGGCAAAGTCCCGTTAACTTGAATGGGACTAGACTGGGTCAGCTGTTAATAGGGAATGGTCTGGTGGAGAGGGCACAGGATTAGGACTCAGGAGATCTGGGTACTTGGCTGTGTGGTAGATTTCTGGTATGACTTTGGGCAAGTCATTTAGTCTCTCTATGCCCCGGTTCCCCGTCTGTAAAATGGGGATAATAGCTCTGCCCTACCTACTTCACAGGGGGTTGTGAAAATCAATTAATTAGTGTTTCTGTTCAGATACTACAGCGATGGGAGGCATGTAAATGTGAATTTTGATCTCTTCTCATTTTTCCCACCTTTTATAAGTTTTGATTTGATAATCCATATTCTCCCACAGGGCTATGGTTACATCTGGTTATATTAATAGATGTTCAGGCCAGAAGGGACCATTAGGTCATCTAGTCTGACATCCTGCATATCACAGGCCATAGAATTTCCTCATTATCCCTGCATTATTCATTGCAATGAGAAACCAATGGAGATATTCTGGATCTATACTTGAGATCAGCATGTGGCCCTTTATGTGTGTATATAATTACATTAACTGGGTTAACAATGTTTTGTTAGTTTCATTCTTGTGTTCTATTTTGGGATCATTCTTCTGATAACTTATCAGAGGCAAAATATTGTGGAGATGGTTAGCGCTATTATGTATGTAGTGATCGGGATACAGGCCACTGCAATGACATGCGTAGTGGTATGACAAGGAGCAATGTGGCTAAAAAGTGTTCCATTGCCACATATTGAATGATAACAGGAGTCAGAGCATACGTCAGCCATCAGCATCTTACCAATCCATTTTCTAATACCCATTGTACAATTCCTTCCTTAGTACATCAAGAATACCCCCCAAAAAAACACTTAAATTTAGCAGTTAATTTGAATCAAGTAAATTTTTTAAAAAACAACCTTTAAACCTAGATTTGCTTGAAGTACTTCAAATATTTTATTGCTAGTACTACAGTACATAACAAAGTAATTGTGTAATTAAGAGATAATGTCAATGCAATGGAACATTGTTGACAAGATAATAGTCTCCCGTTGCTGTATAAATGCCAAGGCAAAGCTAAAGAATATGCAGGAAAAACGCATGCGGAAAATCGGATGGGTTCATTTGTTTGTGTATTGAACTGGTAATTTCTGACTGGTTTAAATGCAATCAGTCCAAGTTGGATTCTGTCACATATATTCATGTGGAATAAGTAACATCTCACTCTGTGAGTAAATGAGTTGAAATCATGGGGCCTCCCTGGATAGCAAAGTACTGCTCTTGTCTTCTGAAAGGAGTGGCCTAATTTTTTTATACTAAGGCTGTATATACTCTAGGGGGGGTCTGGAAAAAATGTTTTGTCATTGCTAACTCTGGTTCTACTCCCCCAGTGATAGCAACTACTGCAGACAATGCTCCTGCAGCTGCCAGCAGCCCAGATCCTCAACTTGTATAAATTGTCATAGCTCAGTGTACGTCAATGACACTGTGACAATTTACCTCAGCTGAGAACCTGGTCCAGGATTTCTAACACCACATCATCTAACCCAGCTCAGGACCAGTCTAAGTCACACAGGGCTCAGGCTTCTCATTGTATCATAGCCACAGTTGGCCCAGGTGAGGAGGAGATGGGAGTTCAGGGGAGATCCAGGTATGGTTCCCTGATTTTAAGCCAGCTCAGCCCTGGCTGCACAGGGGCTTCTCTCCCTACTTACACCACTGAGGACCTTACCCCTTTGGAGAATCAACACAGCAGAGCTCTGCCCCGCCACATTCTCTGTGCTATGTTGGAGATAGGGCTGGCAAAGGAGGAGCGCTGAGTGAACATTTTCAGCCAAAACAACAAAAAAATGGAAATTCTGTGATACTGAAACATTACGCAAATCTGGGAGGCAGGTGTCCTGTGGAAAGCATAGTCTGAGATCATGTAATTAAAAAGATTATCATAATAAACAGCATACAAACAAGGGGGCTGAATTAAGATAGCACAGGCAACCGTAATTCTGGTAATTCCTTACTTGTGAGTGCTTGACTTTGCAGCCTTAATGGGGTGTGGGTGTGTGTGTGTGTGTGTGTGTGTGTGTGTGTGTGTGTGTGTGTGTGTGTGTGTGTGTGTGTGTGTGTGTGTGTGTGTGTGTGTGTGTGTGTGTGAAATCAAGTGGTGATGGGAAGACTGGGGCAAGGGCAGACTGGAAAAGCCAAGAGCAGAACAGGTATGTAACTATTAGAGATCACTCCTCATTTAACCTAGACTAGAACTCAGAATTCCTGAGTCTCAATATTCCTCTGCTGCCAGCAAATAGCTGTGAAATCCACTGACAAAAAGTGAGCCTCGTCTCTTCTAATGATTGGCACCCACATGGGGATGACAACTCACTATTGCTATTAGTTATTCTGTTAGCTCAAGTGGTCAAGGTCTGTGCTGTGCATCTCAAGGTTCCGACTCTACTGATGAACCATGTGGGAGTCAATATTGTTCCACATGATAGAATTTCTGTTTTTCCAACTTGCTTTTTTCTAAAACTGTGCCAGTTGCAGAATTAGAGCTATTCCTGACTGCAGACACGGCCTAGGACAGGCGATCCACAGAGACCAGCATTTCTCTCTCCAAAGCAAGTCTGGACTGGGCACGAGGGGACATGGCTCACAGCCCACCTTCACAGCTTAGACTGAATCAGAAGGGAGCCTACCTTGCCCCACAGGTGTCGTTCTACCCTATGTTCCCCCAGTGCTCTTGGAGACCCCTGCCTCTGACAGTTCCACCTGGAAAAAGTCACCTCCACCTCCCTGTGCTCCAGATCTGTGTCTATTCAGCCCTAGGTGTGGGCTGCCTAATCTGCATACGGTATGTCTGGCAGCCTTCCAGACAACCAGAAGCTTTCTCCTTCATCCAGAAGTGCTGCCAGCAGCCACCTGACAAGCCACACACACCTGCATAGCCCATCTCCTCAGGCTGCATTGACTAAGCACCTCTGTTCTTATTAGCACCGTGCAAGAGGTTCATTCATCTTAGTGTCTTGCTGACAAGCACTGACTCCTGTGATTTGCCTCCCATTTAGAGAGAGAAAATGCCTTTCACTCTGTGCAATGGCTAAGCCCCTTTCATTCACACCAGCTCGCAGGAAAAATGGGTCCTGATGTTCACTGCGGTGGCCCGTCTGGCAGCAACATTATATCTGCACAGAGACACGTGTGCTAATAAACACATCACTGGGCGCATAAGTGCTTATAATTGCTCTGCCTAAACAAAAAGCTGTTTAAATTACACAGCCCCTTTGATGGTTAAAATGCACCAGGTCTTCCTTTGGGTGAAGGGCGTGTAGACAAATGGCGGGCTGGCTTTTCTACTGTCTCTCTGCATAACAAGTGCACAGACCCAGACTCTAAGTGGATCCTCACAAAGCCCACCTAGTCTTCCAAGGTGATTCGATTTATTTTACGTTACTGCTTTAACTGGCTATAGGGAAATTTGCTTCATCAGACTGAATGCTGTTCAGTTAAACAGGAAGTTGCAAAATGGCCTCTTCAAATGCCTGAAAATATTTCCCAGTCTCCTTGGATATGAAATGGGCAGCTGCAGGATTCCTGGGTGATGTCGTTTGAATGATAATTCCAGCAGGAAATTCAGCTTGAGGACAGGAAGATCAGAGCTGCTGTCAGGGACACGGAGCTGCAGCTAGAGGTGGAGAAGGACTGGAGCCTCCCGCTGGTTTTTATAGATAAGAAATGTTGATACTCTGTAGATCTACATGCTGAACCAAAAATAAAAACTGCCCAGAATGAACGCAGAACTCAGATTTTCCTCTCTTGATAAGAGTCATCATGCTGATAATACGGCTGCTTCCTGCTTCATTCTTTCATATTAAGAGTGATTTTATAGAGGGACTTTCAAAGAAATAACGTAATGATTTGGGTGTCAGTTCAACACAGCACTTAAGCATGTGCTTAATTCCATCCCTACTTAGCAACGCACTTCAGCCTGGACATGAGCGAGAGCTACACAGATGCGGAAGAACTTTATTTAGTAAGTAAGGATGGAATTAAGTGCGTGCGTCGGTGTTTTGCTGGATGGGGACCCACAATCACATTTTACAGGATATATTTATTACCCATCAGAAGGGAACATCTTGTTATCACGTAACTAACTTTGGATGCTATGAACTTGTGAGGGCTGTGAGTGCCTGTGTCCGACTGAATTTATGGGTTTAAAAAAAAAAAAACCTTAAGAAAAGGAAGTTCCTGCTCGAGACGACTTCTTAACAAGGACAGTTCTGCTGTTTATGACAAAGCGAATAAATGTTGGGGAAATGAAACATTGAAAGTGACTCACGCAACTGTGAGTGGAACTTTTGGTTTGTCTAGTGTGTTGCCTATTGACAAGCAATTTCACTTACAGGGACTCTGCCACTCTGACACAGTCTGACAAGTGGGTGTTATCTCAGTAAATCAGAACTTGCACCCAATTTTTCTGAAGACTGGGGAGGCTTTTCCTTCCTCTCTGTGGCACATGCAATCTCTGGAAACTTTAGTGCAAGTTCACTGACAGCTGGTTCAGATACCACTTCAAAGTTCTTAATTATGTGCATTCATCTTGTTTATTGACCCACTTGACACAGCCAGCTAGACTGCTTTGTATTCTACAATCAGAAATTTCCTGCTTAGGAAAAACTATTTGCAGATATATCCCCAGGTCTAAGGAAGACAATAACACACATTTCTGTAGTCACTAGATATGCAATTCAATTTCAGAAACACAGGGAATGGATCCATTGGGATGGCACTGTTCCCCTTCATGCACCAGCTCCTATTCTGTGGTATGTGAGAGTCTGTTTGCCTGGGAGAGATGGGTGTGAGACTGCATGCCAGGGCACGATGCGCACATGCTATTAGTCAAGACATTTGTGACAAGCAACATAATTGTGTTTGGTTAGTAAATTTGGGAAGTAAGTGCAGTGGTCTTCATCAGCTCCAGATGAGTCAAGACCTCTCGTTAGTTTAGTAATTAACCTTGAGAGCCGTTCCAGTCACTCAGATGCACACATTAAGGCTTGAGTAGATGCATAGCAAAAAGAGGATAAATATGTAATCAGGAATCTTTCGAGGCATATAATTTGTCCCGTTACAGTATTATACTTTGGTGCAAGTTTTAGATGTATTTAGCTATGTGTATTATTAACCCTCCAGACCTTTCTGTCTTAGTCGTGAAGATAAATGTTGCAGCAGACCTAAGCTGTCATCTTTCACATACACACACATTTGTGCACCTAGTTAGGTTATAAAACTACATCTGCATATTGGAGTATCAGTGTGTATGCAAATACCCAGCAAGTAAGATGCATGACTAGCTGTTTGCATGTGCAAATATGAATTTTGTGGACACAGTTGGGGTAATTGTGTATGCAAATTAGCTGGGAGGTTCTGCTTGCATTTCTGAGTGTACCCTGGGACTTGGACTTTTGCCTGTGTATTACCTGTGTTTTGATCATTAACACCTAGTGACTCTGAAGTCAAAGGTGAAGTGCACAAACTTACTCAGCATCTAAGGGAAATTACTTTTCCAGTAACATATGGCCTGATCTTCAAATCCTAATGGGCTGGGAGGTGTTTCCATCAGATAGTTCATGCAAGCAGAATGTCCACAGCAGCCTTTTTATTTCAATCAAATCCATTCCTTTTGCTTTGATGGAAGTGGCTAAACCTGCTACCCATATAACTACCTTGGTCCATTTACCAGCTTGCATAGCACAGGGTAGTGCTGCTGTCAATAACAATGCCTGAATAACACAGTGCTTTGTATTTGTCCTATGTTATCACTTGGCTCAGACATTCTTATTCTGTTTCTTTCCAAATTTTGGATCATTCCATATTAATGGTCTATATTTTATAGAATAAGTCATCAAAACTGAGGTAAGCAAATGCTGCAAGACGTGGTATTTGTTTTACTCACATTAAACAGAGACTCACATTAAACAGAGGCTCAAATTAACCATTTTCTTCATGTTGATTTCTTAATTATTGCTCTATCTATTATCTCTTTCCCCATCTCTTTTTCTATCTAGTATTTGTCTCTGTGTGTACAGTATTTACAATAATCTTTGAATTATACCTTCCTCTGTTATATCTGACACCTTGATTTGATCAACAAGCCGATTGCTATAGCAACTCCACCAATCAGGCTTTACTTGAAGTCACAGAGAGAATAATGTCAACTATTCTCTCTAGTCTGAGTTTGAAGTATAGAAGTCCAGGCTAATGTTCAGTTTCAATTTAAAGAGAGTATTCCACAATCAGTCAGGAGCCCTCCCCAACACCTAAAAACATTGTTTTCTAGCAGGGAACAGAATAGGGAGGAGTAGGGAGATTGTGCAATTAGTATGAAGGCTAGAAAATGAGTTAAGGGCTTTGTATGACTTACCATCTGGAAACAAAAAATAGATTTGCTTATGAGGCCTTTCAGGGGAAGGAGCAGTGACGGTGGTACCAATTCACGTGATTTCATCATGAGTCTTACAATATTTGGTGTATTTTTTCAAGCCCCAACTCCTGGAGTCATGTGTTTTCATGAGAATCTCAGCTTGCTTTCTTTTAAAGTACCTTTCTAGCTCTGATGGCTGTAGAGAAATTTTTGAAAATGTGCCTTACGTGTGCCCTAAAAGCTCACAAACCAGAAGGCCAATAAAAATAACTCAACATTAATTTTCACGTTTATTTTTAATCTGATTATTTTTAAACCAATTTCATGATTTTGAGGGGCCTGACTCATAATTTTTTTCCATGTTTGGGGGTTAGCTGTACTGGGTAATGACAGGACCCATACTAGTGCTCGCGCTAGTCCTCTCACTATCACCACCATCGATGTGATGCCATCCAACCTGGGTGTTTAATGTATCAACCCCTTTGTGCCCTCATTATGTTCTCCTTCCCCACTGTTTGGCATATCCTCTTAACCCTCTCCTCAAAGCCCTGAGCCCTGACTCCAAATCCTGCCTTATTTCAGACTGCTTCTCCCTGCATCTTCAGTCCAACCCCTTCTGCATTTTGTTCTCTTTCCCTGCCACCTCCCAAATCTCAATCTCTTTCCCTGCCACCTCCCAAATCTCAGTCAAAATGATCCAAGTATACACAAAGGCCTAAGAGGCAGTCTTTGGAGGTGCTGCTTTGTGAAGCAGCAGCATACTGGGAATTGAGGGCACAGCTGGGAAGCCCCTGGAGTAACCAGATGGCCCAACATTTCATTGTAACTCCCAGTTTCAACTGACCCATCAGGGATCTGGGACCTGCTCCTCAAAACTGGGACAAACATGGCCAACTGGAACTTCTGGTCAGCACAGTTAAGGTACAGCAGGGCTCAGAAGGGTTTCATCAGCTAGTAGGGGGCCAGGGAGAGCTTCGACAACTGGGACAGGGCTGGGTGCCTGCAGCTGTCCCCCCCAAAAAGGGGGATTACAGCCTCCCTCTGGGTGGGAGTGGTCCTAGTTGTGTGCTGGAGAGGGGCTGGCAGAGCTTTTTACAGCCACCCACTTCTGTACATCTCCAACCAGCCCTGGGGAAAAGGTTGAGGAAAAACAATGGGTACAGCTGCCATCTTCAGGCATTTCTTGATACAAACCTTGTCAAAGGCTCTAAAATTCATGGATTTCAAGGTTTGTAGGAATCATTGTGATCATCTAGTCCAGGGGTCGGCAACCTACAGCACGCATGCCAAACATGGCACGCGAGCCGATTTTTGGGTGGCATGCCGCACCAGCCCCCAGCCCCACTCAGCCCCCTGCCCACTGCTCTCCCCTGCGGGGGCAGGAGGCAGAAGCTTGGTCCTGCGGCAGCCAAGCTCCCCCCTCCCCCGCTTCTTCCCCCAGTGTGGTGCTTTCCTGCCCCTCCCTCCCTCCAGACAATCAGCTGATCGCCGGGGGAAGGGGGGCGGAGCCGAGCTGCAGCGTGCTCGCTGCTCCCTAGAGGAGACAGAGAAGAGGTAGGGACGGGGCCTTGGGGAAGCGGGTGGAACAGGGCATATCCCTTCCAGCCCTCTGCCCTCACCCCTGAACCCCCCACACACCCAGCNCCTGACCCCTGAATCCCCCCACACGTCCAGCCTTCTGCCCTGCACCCCCACAGCCCTCATCCCTGCCCCCTCCTCCCCCCCAGGTCTGGGGTCCCAGCTGCCAGCCCCATGCCAGCTGGCGTCCCGGCCGCAGGCCGCGCTCAACCCGCTGCAGGCCTAGGTGAACAGAACCCCAGGCTGGCAGCTTAAGATCAGCATTTTAATTTAATTTTAAATGAAGCTTCTTAAACATTTTGAAAACCTTGTTTACTTTACATACAACAATAGTTTAGTTATATAATATAGACTTATAGAGAGAGACCTTCTAAAAAACATTAAAATGTATTACCGGCACGCGAAACCTTAAATTAAAGTGAATAAATGAAGACTCGGCACACCACTACTGAAAGGTTGCCTACCCCTGATCTAGTCTGACCTCCTGAATAGGACAGGCCAGAGAATTTCACTCAGTAATTCCTGCATCAAGCCCAACCGCTTGTGTTTAAACAACAGCATTTTTAAAACTCTTCCACCTCCATTGGTTTTCATTTAATTTTTGCCTCTGCATTTCTGGGGTCACAGTGGGACTGGATATTCCAAAATACCACATGAAAAGTTGTCCTCACTGTATTGTTTGGCTAGATCTGAAACAAGTGGCACTGGAAATCTCATGAGGAGGTCTGCTCGGATTTTAAAATTTCTGGCCCAGTGTCACAGATTCAGGAGCAGGGCCGAGAAAACACTTCACAACAATTAAATTATTCAGTGAATTTCATCCTTTGTCCAAGGGCAGGTAGGGAAATTTTCAGATTTATTCGTTATTCACAATTTTCTGGGGATTTCTCTAATGCTGATTTGAGGTTGGCAGCTCATTCCGACTGTGAATATTACACAGTTAAATATTTAATTTTCAGTTCACACCCCTAGCTTCTGTAATCTCATCTCAGGGGTGATAGTGAGGCTGGAGAGGTTATGAAGCTAAATTCATTAATTCATTTAATGTTTGAAAGGCACTCTGGGGATCCACCTACTGGAAGTACAAAGTAATATTATCAAGGAGATGGGTTTTGGGATGGGAGATTAGTTGTTTTGTTTTGTGTTTGCAAATAGGGTGTAATTCACTCTGCATAAGGCCTATTACTGATTCCTCTGTCTGGGTTGTCTGCAGGGATTGAACCTCTAGATCTAAAACCACAAGTTGCTACTGTTTGAGCTTAAGGATCAGTTCTACTAACTTGGAGACTGTAACACTCATAAACCTTTTTACGTGAGCCAACCACTAGAGGGGGACAAAGCCACACTTGGCCAGCATGCACCAAATAAATCCTCAACATGAGGCGTAAGTGGTTCATAGACTCAAATGTGGACCTTTTGGATAGGGGGAATAATTTCTGAATGTTGCATTCACTTACCCAAGGCAACCCTATCACTCCTACCTCACTGAACTCCAACAAAGCCGCTAATATTCATCTTTCAAATTCCATTGGCACCTAGAAAATAGCAAGGGGGACAAGCATCAGCTACCACTCCATTCCATACACACACACACTGCCCACAACCGCTCTCCCCGCCCCCCATTAATTTAAATGAATTAATTGGTACAATCATACCGCAGTCTGCTCTTGATTTTCTGATTAATAGAATGATTAGACAATGCTGGGTCAGCAATAAACAGCTGCGGTTCTCACTCCTGCTGGCTCCTGAAGAGCCACTTTATCAAGTGCTGTTGTTTTTACCATTCCCCCTAGTATAGCTAATCAGCTACATCCCCAGAGCCAAGGAGGAATCTGGGCATCTAGATATTCTGCACACTCTTGGATGGGTTCAAATCCATCCAGTCAGACTAGCACACATTTATATTTATAAGGGGTGTAGCAGGGTGGTCACCCCGCTCCTGCCTGGAGGGGTTAAAAAGCAGCCCTGGGGAGGGCTATAGCTGGGGAAAGGCTGATTGGGGAAGCAGCCTCAGCTGTGGCCACGCCCCAATCAGGGCCCAGCTGGCCCTTATAAGAGGGCAGTGGGCCAGGAGCTATTCAGACTCTCTCTCTAGCTTTGAGAGGGAAGGACCTAGTTGCCGGGGAGCTGAGTACCTAAAGTGGAGCAGGGCTGGGGGAAGGCTAGAGGAGCTGGGGGAGCTCCAGCCTGAAAACCCCCCAGGCTGCAGGGCCTTGTTAAAGGCCGGAAAGGGTACTGGGGTTGCAGAGGGGCAGCCCAAGGGTAGGCAGAGGGATCTGGTCCAAACCCTCCTTGCCGATGATGAGTGGCAATTATACTGCAGTCCACCCCAGTGAACGGGGGCTAGATGGTGACTGGCAGTAGCCAAAGACTTAGGCAAGGTGGGGATAGGGGCTTGGGGGTTTCCCAGGGAGGGGAGACCCAGCGAGACTGCGGGGTACTGCAGGGGGCAGCATCCCAGCCTGAAAGGGGCACCGGGCTCCAGGAGGGACTCGGGACCCAGCAGGAAGTGGGACACCGGCCTGCAGAGGGCGCTCTTGGGTCAAAGAGCTAATTCCCAGAACGACCAGCAGGAGGCGCCACGGCGGTGAGTCGCTGCATCGCTACAAGGACATTTAATAAAACCCAAGAAAACTTTTGTTCCTTTGGGGTCCATTTCTGATTTCATAAGCAAGGCCCCCCTGATATGGCACATCCAGACCTTCTCTCAAAATTCTGGGCACCCATAACACATTGAGTTCGTGATTGTGACACCAGCATATTTCTTCCATTCACTTTTCATAATGGATGGACAGTCAGATTGCAGAGACTGAAGTCTGATCTGTAAAACAGCAAAGGCAGCAGCAGTAAAATTATCCCCCATATTGCCTCATTATTATTTATTGCACTTCCGGCTTGACCACAGTATAAATGAAGGCAGCAAAGATATTTGGCATTTCAATGTACTGGGCACTGCACAAACCCAGGGAGACAATATCCCTGCCCAAAAGAGCTTACAAATGAATCTGAAGCAAGACAGGAGAATAATAGGAGGAAACAGCTAAGGGTGGATAAGGGTTACGATAATCAGATTAGTCAAGTATATTAATTTTCTATGTGCACAACATGGCTAGTTGCAGCTTGAGCTTGGAAGGGCCACTTCTAGTTTTGGAAGGTGAGTTCACACTCCATGCCCTTTCCTTCCTTGGGCTTTCAACTGAGCCTGCCAGCAAGGGTGACAATTAGTGCCATTGCTGATGGTGTAGCATGCAACTTGGGTTTCTGTTCATCATCTTCGCACCTGGTAGCCTAGCAGCTATAAGATACAAAGAACTTCCTGTCACCATCAGACTGGGCTAAATCTGAATGGGTGACTTTCAAAGCAAAAGGCTCTGTATGTTATTATTAATCAGTCTCCTGAAGTGTACACTGCCATGGACGATGATCCTTTTCTGTGCTCATGGCTTGCAAACCCTCATTTACAAAATGGCTCGCACATAAAGTCTGCCAGAAGGTTCAATAAAGAAATCTGTCATGGCCCAGCTTCTGGACCATGGCACATGGAATATAAGATCAGATTCATTAGTTCCCAAGCCTTCAACGGGTTCCCTTCTACCCTCTTTAGCAGGAAAAAATATGACACTATTATGTAAAATAAAATAAAAAAATAAATGTTGATTAATAAAAGTAATTTCAAGAAGCTGCGCCAAAGAGTATTCAATTTCAAATTCATTTCCCCTGCTTAATTGTCTGAGAATGTCTGCGCGATGGTATGGGAATATGAATGCATTGTCATTACAGTCCTGCGTGAAGCTATCCTTTCTGTCAGCAAATGCCTCCTGCAGACCACGGCTAGTTGAGGGCATCTGACAGGGAATGGAAAGAGGCTGTGGATGCTCTATGTGAAAGTGTTCTTGGGCAGTGACAAAACTCTCCAGAGAGCGTTCTCATTTCCTCTTCATATCCTGCCAAGATGGCTGCAGCCTCAGATGGTGGGGTCGAAGGAGGCTTTGTTCCTCCCATAAGTTCTTTGGATCTGATGGGGAAGGAGTCTGTCTGCTTGGAGGTTCATGCAGAAGTTACTGTGCACAGACTGATGGGTCCTGTGGCACAATCAGTCAATGTCACAAACCTTGTGCCGGTGACGCCTGGGGGCTTGTGCCTGCAGGCTGAAGGAACCTGTGGGGAAGCTGACTTGGGTGGGGAAGAATTTGAGGCAGTGGTTCTCAAACTTTTGTACTGGTGATCCCTTTCACATAGCAAGCCTCTGAGTGTGACCCCCCCCTAATAAATTAAAAACACTTTTTAATATATTTAACACCATTATAAATGCTGGAGGCAAAGAGGGGTTTGGGGTGGAGGCTGACAGCTCGCAACCCCCCATGTAATAACCTCATGACCCCCTGAGAGGTCCCGACCCCCAGTTTGAGAACCCCTGATTTGAGGTGAAGGGGCAGGAGATGGGAGTGCCACCTAAGGGTGGACCATGGGCAGGGCCACACCTGGCTGTTTGGGGAGGCACAGCCTCCCCCAGCCTATGATACTTGCCACCCATGAGCACTGGTAATGTGGGGGAGATTATCAGAGATAATGGGGAGGAGGAAAAAGAGAAACTGTAGAAAGAACATCCACAGGCACAATTGGTTATGCAGGAATCCCAGTCACCAGGGAGGGATTGGCAGGCTATGGGTACGGCAGACCCTGTAGTTGGGGAGCAGATTTCAATGTGTTCAACCTCAGGAATGGAAGAGTTTGTTGAAGTCACAGGGAAAGAGAGGATCCATGGAGACCTCAGAGGATAACTGAGGGTGGCCTACAACTTTCCGAACCACACAGCATTTTCACAATTCAGACAGAGAACAGATTTTCTCTCTTTGGCGCTGTTGCAGATGAGGGAGAGCAAAGAGGAGCTTGTGGATCCGTTACAAGCACATTCACTAGGGGAAAGGTATCCGAGAATTATTTGGCTTGAGCAACTTCAGAAAGAAGCATCAGAGTTGGGATCAGGATCTGGGGACTCAGGAGACCCCCCCCCCCCCCGGGGGAGAGTAATGAACTAGTCAACAAGTAAAAAGTGGCCAAAGAAAAGGAAAGAGGTGAGAGGGGGGGGGGGGTAAGTCAAGGGGTTTAGCAGCAGTGTCAAGGCAGTCAACAAGGCAGGGATTGCAAGTGTCTGTCACAACCTGAACCTTTGTGTAGATAATAATATTGAAAATTGCAACTTGGAATGTGCGCTCCATCCTGAGTGTGCACTGAAGGCCAGGTGATCTTCCAGTTTTTGAGGGGCAGGATTTGAATCTAGTTCCAGGAAACAAATCTGTTGTTCTAGGCATGATGTTTTGGGAGCTCAAAGAGATTCGAGGAGAGGACCATCTTTTTGGTCCATGGGTCCTGATATGTATGATGAAGTAGGGGTACTGCTTTATATATTTTCAGTATCACCGCAGAGGGTGATAGAATTGCCGGGAAGGAGTTCATTAGTTGATTTCTGTTATTTGGGTGTGAGGTATTGTCATGTCACCATCTATGGTCCATAGTATCTGAAGCTGAGGAAAGCTCTTTTTTACTGATGTCATGACAGTTGTGTTTGATGAGATATTTTAATTATTTAACTGAAGTGACTGACAGAGCGAAGCAACCTAAAGGGTTATGAGCTAATGAAGCTTACTTACAAGCAGTGAGTGATGCCGTTGGCTAAAATATGTTTATGAGCATCCTCATTTAAGGGGGAAGGGGGCATTTACATTTTTAGAGGGGAATCAGATAGTCAATTGGACAGGGTGTATGTGAAAGCTACCTGAGTAACCAGACAATGTGCAATGCAGCCTGTAGAGTTTTCTGACCTCTGAACTCAGGGAGTTAGGAAGAGTAGCCTTTGACCATGGTTATTGGAAATTAAATAGTTGTTTACTTATTAGTGCAGTGGGAGTTAGAAATGTTAAAGGCATCTTTATGGAATGGGTAACAGTTTGGGAGTTTGACGCATGCCTGATGAAATGGTGGGAATGGACAAAGAGGAGCTTGGTGACCTCTCTAGGACATCTGTAATAATCTGATTACAAGCATCATGTAGCATTGCAGAACTATTTGAGCTTCATAGTCAACTGCAAGGTGGGGAACGCATGTAAATAAGGGTTTCAGAGGAAGTTAAGAAGGAAATGGTTCAGTATGAAGGGAGAAATCTGGAATCAGCTAAATTTGCAAAGGACTTTAGGACAAAAGGTGGGGCAGCTTCCTCTGATATATTTGCAGGATATGAGGAAAGGAAACTGCAGCGGGTTGTGGTGGGGTTACAGGATCCTAGCTCTGGGCAGGTCCATGGGGACCCTGCTTGCATGTTGATGATAGTTCAAGAATATTACAGTGAGCTCTTTCTGGGACAAACCATTCTTTGTGTCCAGCAGCTGGAGTTTTTGAATAGTATCGCAGGATTGGTAGATGAGGAACAGGACTCACTTGTGAGGCCATGAAAGGAGATGCAGGTTCCTGCAGCTAGCTTGTCACTGAAGAAGGGAACTTCCCTGGGAGTGGACAGGTTGACTGAAGAATTTTATGGATTCTCTCTCTGTATGGTGCCGTCATGTGCCTTCAATGATGCCTTGACTAGAGGCTCATTGGAATTTTCCTTTTATGAAGGCCTTTTGACTTTTTTGGCCAAAAAAAAAGGGTGGGGGACCTGGAGTCTATGGGCCTTTTGAACATGGATTACAAAAATTTGGCTTTTATTCTAGCAAAGAGATTGGGGAAAGTAGCCGGGAAATTATTGCATCCCAGTCAATCTAATACAGTTAAAGGTCACACGGTGGCAGACACTTTGAGTTGTTTGTGGGAAGTATTTTAAATTGGCCGTGGGGAGAATGGGAAGGTTATGTTTTGACCTTGAATCACGCCAAAACTTTTGATAGAGTGAACTTGTCCCAATATGGTATTCCTCTACAGTTTATTAACTGCCTGCGGGTCTTGCATGTTCATGCACTGTGCGTCCCTTTGTAAATGGGTGGAGTGGAGAGGCTAAACTGATACATGCTGGGGTCAGGCAAGATTGTCCCTTGGGTCCATAGTTGTATTGGTTTACTTTGGACCCTTTTACTGTGGGCTATGGATGGTAACAGAGGATTTTAGGGCTTAAATGAATGGATTAAAGAAGAGAGGAATTTCACCCTATGAATAAAAATTTTCACCCATGTGGATGACATCACAGTACTTGTGGGTAGTACCAAAGATAGGGACGTATATCTGGACACCTTACATAACTCTGCAGCAGGAGCAGTGATCAACATGAAGAAGAGCAAGGCTTTGTGAGTGAGGATTTTGGGGTGCTCTTTTGCTCTTCCAGAGACGTTGCAGATTGTGACTAAGCCCTCCCAGAGCTATAGATATTTTGGGATGCACCTTCAGTGGTGATTCAATAATCGAGTTGTACTGGGAGAAACAGTTTGCTTCCTGCCAGGCTAAGGTGATGAGGTGGAAGAGATGGACCCTGAAATTGGCAAAAATGGTGATGTGAATTAAAACATTCCTGTTACCTCTTTGCATTTATGTGGCATTTGTGATTCCTCCTCCTGGAAAATTGTTGGTCATATTGAGAGGGTTATTTTTTCAGATGCTCTAGGACAATAAATGTATCCCAGTGAAGAGAAGTATAGTCTATCTGCTAGTTAAAAAGGGGAGCAGGGATGGTATGCCCTGAAACGTTCTTGATGGTGTAGTTTTTGTGTTTTTAATTTTCAAAGGATTCCTGCAGCTGTGAGTAGAGGGTGACCACTCATTTTCCAGCATTACTGGGAAATGTCACAGGGGAAAAAATGGAATAACTGGCAGGGAAAAGGGGATGGAGACCCTAAAAAGATATTCTTTTCTTGCAACAGCCCCACAGGCTCCCTCTTTCATACAACTTGCTTGAAGGTGCATTTCCCATTGGCACGTTCAAGTGACAACATTCCAGCATGGTGGCTCACAGTTAGAGCTTGCTATACCAGAGGATGTTTAAGGAAAAATTTTCAGACTGACGTTTAGCAGTACTGAATTGCAGAGGAGATTGTCTCAGTGGGGCATTGTTGTACCTTTGAAAAAAGAGTTCCCTTCAAGCACAGGGATATAGGGTAGTGGGTACTTCATGGTAAATTGTATGTTAGAGGTAACAGCTAAGGGAAGCACTGAGTAGAAAGGCTGCCCCATCAAGCCTGCTCCGGATCAGAGGACACAATGGAGTACTTTTCCTTATTCTGCCCCATTAACGTCCACATCTGGGATTTGTGGGCTTCAAAACTGAGAATCCTTCTGTTGCATGGTCAGACTTGTGGACAATCGGCTTTTGGACTTTTTCAGACACGAGGACTGAGCATCTGACTGCCTCAATAAAGAAAGACAGACACTTCCCATGTATTTTCTCTGAGACTCTGGAAGTTGTTAATGCAGTGGCTTTGTACTGGCAGAGCTGCTGTTCAACCTGTCTTCCGGCACAGAACGATGCACCTGAAACCGTAGTTCGCACTGTCTGTGAAGTTATTCCGTCACTAGCAATGGTAGAGAAAAACCGAATGATTTTGGTGGAATGGAGGCTGGCCTGGGGGCATAAGACACTGGATTGATCCTCTAGTTTTCAGGACAAAGTGGGTAGGGTAGGATGGGGAGGGTTCAGGTGATTTCTCTTTGTATCTGTGATTCGTTCTGATTGTGACTGTAACTTTTGGGTTTGAAGCGTATATTTCAATAGACATGAAGAGAGAGAAAGAGAGAGAGATGGATAGATATACACACTATCCACAGATAATAAAACAGCTTCAGAACAAAAGGGCTCATGATAGCTAAGAGCTCTTTAAAATCAGTGGCAATAGTTGAATTTTTTTAACCCATTTGATTACCAAAAGTCTGGTCTTTGGTCAGCCTCCTATAAAAGGGGTTCTCCAACTTTTTCCATAGTGGGAACAATATCTCAACAGAGATTCCTGTGTGCCACCTTCTCTCACCTTCCCAATCCTACAGACTTCACCTGTCTTCCCATTTAAAATCTCACAGACCCCATCTCCCATTCACAATCACTGTGGATCACTGTGCCAGCTTTTGCTTTTGCTTACATGGAAAAATAACAATAGGAAAGTGTTCAGTGGATGTTTTAGCTTCTTTTAATACCAAATAGGAGCTGGGAAGAGCCAGCACTATGTGACCAGACAGCTCTCCGCAGAGCACTATAAAGTGCACTGCAGATCACACTTTGGGAACTGCTGACCTATGACAACAATACCTAGAAATTTCCCTAAGATGCAAAAATTGGAAGAAAATTTCAAGTGCTCCAAAATTTAGGCAGTTCAAATCCAGGGTCTTTTTATTCAGCAAATCTATAGCAAAATTTGGATCCAGATTCAGATTCTGAACACCTCTAAAGTTCAGATCTGTAGTTTGGACTTGGGTGCATCTCTAATACTAATTTAAATTTATGTAACACCATATTCCCATTGAAAAAGCCCCAAAGTGATAAACAGACATATATACAGGAAACATTCCACTATCAGAATTAAGCCACCTCTGGAGTGAACTGAAGCAGATGTCTAATAACACACAGGAACACTGCACAACAATTTAGGACAGGAAGTGAAGAGAAATACCCTATCCAGTTAGAACTACAGGGAGAAATTAGGTAGGCAGTATGGGAGGGGGACTAAGTAGGGGAGAGATCGTCAGAAGGCCTGAGATCTATTCTTGACTGATCCTTGAATGGCATCTCTGAGCCTCACTTTATCCATCTGTCAAATGGATATTACCACTGTCTCCTTTTCTTTGTAAAATACCTTCAGATCTAACAAATAAAGCATGCTATCTGAATGCAAAGTATCATTATTATCAACATCCTCTGTGTAGGAGTTTGGCCAGGACACCAGAGTTAGCATGCTTGAAACAATTCCAGCAGAACTTTATGACCACAAATGGTCAGGACCTTCTTGCAGTAGCTGGGTTTTCCTTGAGGTTACAGATTTCCCATCCATGCACTGATCAGACCTGACTCAGCTTCGTTTGGTCCCAGCATGAAGTGGTATGGCTATGGGCTTAAGATTGTATGCATTGCTTGCTACATGAAAAACTAGCTTGAAGATGTGTCTCCTAGGCCTCAACATAGCCTTTGATTTGCTTCTTCATCCCTGATAGTGGGCTGATCTCTTGCTTCCAGCACAGGCTATCAGTTCTTTATCAGATTGGAAAATAATGCTCCAAACTATATGGCACAACGACTCTGTCCTCTGTCATGTTGTGCAGGTAGGTAAGGCACCTTGGCAATAAAAAGCTCTGCTGTATTCTAATGATCTTGCTCAGCTCGTCTGTGCAGACGTGGAATAGCCAGAGTGTCTCCAATGGCTTCTCTGGTATGAAATGCTGAAGATGGAAAACATTAGAAAGAGGCAATTGGATACAATATAGGACAGGTGGTGGTGGTGAGGAGGAGGTGATTAGGGGACTGTATCAGAGCAATCTCAGATTGCCAGTGAGAGGGGTCTGTACTTGTATGTGCACGATACAGACCCTTTTACCATTGTAGAGTAGGCAGCAAAGACGATTTTAGTTCTAGTGGAAGGTGCTGGACGGAGCACCCCGGAGACTGAAATCCTCTGTTAACCTTCAGAACGGATACAGCAGGGGGAAGCAGCAGTGCCCAGCCAGTGTGGCTCAGTCCTTGAGCTGGAGGAAGGAAACCCCTCTAGGAATGAGGGGATAGTACAGTCTCTAGGCTCTGGCACCTCTGCTGTGACTGACAAGAAGGGTGCTCATTAGTGCGAGTTAGAGCGATGTGGACACCTGTCTCCCGAGAACTAGTCTGAGATCCACCAGACTTGTTTCACACGAGACACTAAATACCCATCAGATGGAAAAAGCTTTCGGTCATCGGTGATCCAGGCTAGATTCACACTAGAAACAAAGAACTTTGTCCTATTGCTGCTCCTCTCTGACATCCAGGCCCTCAGATTTCTTTGGGCCAAATTCATCTGTGGTATAACTCCATTGACTTCACTGGAGATACAGCAGGAATTAGTTTGTCACAGTAGGCCAAATTCTGCTCCCAGTTATCTCGGTGTAAAACCAGAGTAACTCTATTGATTTCAAAGGCATTACACTAATGTACATGAAAACAGAATTTAGCCCAATAGACTCTGGGGGAGGAGGACAATCCACTGCTTAGCATGCTGCCCTCTCACCGAAAAGTCCTGGGTTCCATTTTTTGCTCTATTCACCCAGGTTTGTTTTCAGGGGTGGGTGAGCAATGGGGTTGCCGTGGGTGGATGGAGCAGGGAACTTACCCCATATTTTCCCAGTGTCAGATCCCAGTAAGTTCTGCTCTGATTGGCTGGCCTTCTCTCCCTCCCCCTTGGTCACTGGGGTTGGTGAATCAGAAACATTTTTTGCCTTGGCCAGCTAAACATCCAGAGCCACTGTTCCACCACAGACTTCCTGTGTGACCTCAGGCAAGTCATTTACTCTTTCCGTGCCTCAGTTTCCCAACTATAAAATGAGAGTAGTACTTCCCCAGGAAGTGGCAGCCGTACAAGAGCCTAAGATACATAAACTGATTTAGTTGTCTCTCTGGTAGTCAAAATCAGAGACAATGTTCTGCTTTGGAAGTCATATCCGCTAGAGTGTTTCACAAAGGCCTCTTCCATTTCCATGTAGAAAAATAAAAGCATACAGCATAAGCCATTTGATCTTATGCAGCATCCCTGGTACACAGCATAACAAAAGATGCTTGATGCAGCGTGAGAGCCATACAGAAGGAAAGGAAAGTGTGAAGGCAAAAGGAAGTGTCTCGGAGGGAGGGAGGGAGCTCCATAGCCACGGAGCAGCCCATGTCAAAGAGCAACCCTCCCCTGTAGTAAGAAAACCCAGAGGAAAGGAAGGAGAGATAAGGCCAATGATGGAGTCTCAAAACAAGTGGGAGGGAGGAGCAGAAGTGAATGGTTAAGTGTAAAGGGAGATAACACCAAATTCACTTGTTACTGCTGGGGTTTTATACTGGCAATTATCTAATTGGAATTCATTATAAACCCAAACCAACAATTTTTTTTTATCCTCAAAATTCCCACCCGCCTTTCTTACCCCCATTTCAGTGAAGAGAAAGAGAGCCACTCCAGCTGTGCGGGGGAGGTTGGTGTGGAACCAACATGCCGAAAGAATACTACCAGACAATGCCACTTATCTACAATGCAGTGCCACTTACATGTTTACTGAAAAGAAGAAAGAGATGATTGCAGAGCTAAACATTGGAGAGCATCCGATCACAATGCTGACAACATTCAAAGGGTCTATTGTAGTGAATTTTTGTAGTCTTTGTCTAAAGATGATAAGCAGGGAGGTAATGAATGACAATTTTCAGAGATGTTTTCAAAAGTGCAAAATTCACAAAACACCCATTTGTCTCTCTCCACTTCTATTCTAAGACCTGGTCTATATTGGGATTCCAGTCACATGTCTAATGGCACCATTGTAAAGCCTCTAGTGTAGACACAGCCAGGGTACATTGTGCAACATGGTTTTTAGCAGTGCAGCATTACACGGCTTGTCTAGACTAGGGAAATTTGCACCAGTGTAGGTACAGTGGTGTAGTTACACCAGTGCAACCCCACATCATAGGCATGCTGTGTGGGTGCAAAAGGAGGTTTGCACTGAGTGCAACTTGCCTCAGTAACTTAATGGGGAGAGTTGCCACAGTGCAAGCCCCATCTTATGCCAGTGTAGTGCACCACGCTGGGCGTTTGCAATGGTGTAGTATAATGGGTGTAAAAAAAAGAAGAAGAAAAGCCTATTATAGACAGGGCCCTACTGTAGTTTCAAACCAGGGTAAAGCTGGACCACTGTAAACTGTGTCTATGTTAGGGTTTCACACAGGTGCAGCTACTCTAGCGACTGAGATCCCAGTTAGAAAGGCTCAAATTGTGATTTTCAGTCATTCGTAACTTTCAGAAGCTTTCGCCTTTCAGGGTGGAATTTTCCAGGCCTGGTCTCTGCCCAAGGAGATTTTCATTTTATTTTATTGAAAGTTTGAGCAAAAACTAGTCAGCGATTTTTGAAAATTAAGAAAAAATACATTTTCCCCATTATTAAAACAACAACCAAAAATCAAATCCGGTGGTAGTAGGGAGTTAGCCATTGGTGGGGAGCTACCCTTAGGAAAGCTGCCTTCTGTTGCAGATCAGTTTGGAGTTAGGAGTGACGTATCCCCTGAGATCCAGGGTGTCGGTGAACCAGCCTCATGGCTCCCTTCGGTCCCCTCCCAATGAAACAAATCGCTACCAGAAAAATCTGCCTTCAGCCTTGTTTCATGGGGAAGCATGTTCAAGTCCTGTTTTTTTTAATTATTATTACTGCTAAACAAATGGTATATGCCGGAGGTGGAGTGGAAATGTCGAAGCCTCAGAACCCTATCAGCTTCTTAGCTAGAGTGATCTGAGGGGAAACAGAGACTCGGGGGGTTACATTTCTCAGAGTGGTCATTCATAACTGCTCCTTAATCCAAAAGCTACAGAACAGCTGCACTTTGAACTCCCCTGAAAATTCAACCTTTCCCCTAAGAACAAGCAGCACAAGTTGGGTGATGCTAGGCATTATTTTTTCAGCCATAAAGGATTTAATGTCCATGATAACTGCAGATCTCAATGGTACCTTATCTACAGGGCCCTGGGGGGCCTTGTATTATCCATTCTCCACTGCAAAATTGAATGCCACTCTAATATTTGTCATCTCAGCCACTGCAGTAACCAATTCTGTTGGGCACAGTGATATATGACAGAGTTCTCTAGTGAGAAGACAGAGAAAGCAAGGGGCGACTCTGCCATATGGCCACGCACCTCAGCAGAAAGCTTGTGAGTCGGCAAAGAGAGACAAATTTCACTTCCCGCACTGCACTTTATCAAGCTCCATCCCGCTCATCAGCCCTTCCCTGAGGCGTCGATGGCTGAAGAAACTACATTTCGGAAATTTACACGTACCTGTGACCTCATGCTGACTGCAGTAATGGAAGAACGGGGGGGTACCCATTGTTAAAAGCCACTGACTCGCTATTCTTATTAAAGCTGAACGTAGTGACTCCTCTAAACGGAATGCTGAAGATGAAAGATACAGTATAAGCCAAGCCCCAACCCTCTCCTGGTCACTAAATGATCCCATGGCAGGAGCAGGGGTGTTAGACCTGGTATCTTGGCCAAATTCCAACAGAGATGTTTACATTCTGCCTTTCTAATTCCTGACCTCCCTCCCCCAGATTTAAATGTGAATGGTACTTTTCTTTTATCCCCCAACAAGTGTTATGTGGCAATGCACATTTAAACTGCTGCTGTGTTCTGTCCTAGAGGTGGCTCAGCGGTAGGTGAAGGAGTCTTATATACATTCTATAAACTGCTTTGGAATCCGTTGGAATAAAAGAGGCTATGTAAACAAAGTTATTATTCTTGTTTTATTACCAATGCAATTTGACTTCAAATTCTGTTGTCACTGAGCAAGTCTGACAAGCTAAGCAATAGAGCTGTGGCTTCTCTCCCCTAAAATGTGACATGGTACTGCCAGAAGGACACTGAATATCTGCAGTATAGATTCCTCTTGGAGATGTGAATCTAGGAATAGTCCTGTGCTTGGAATGTTCCTGGTTTCCTTTGTCAGTGGAGGAAGCATAAGAGTCCATTGCACAAGTGGTAGGTACATTAGGGATTCGTTTGCCTTTCTCTGAGGCATCAGGTGCAACGTACAAGATTAGATGGACAAATGATCACACCTCCTATGGCAAATCCTTTGTTCCTGCTATCTTAGAAAGGTTTTTTTAAAAGACTGAGACATTTGTACATATATGAGTAGCATATGCACTGACCACAAGCCTCGGATAAAGGCTCTCAGTAGTCATGCTTTAGGGCATCAGCTGAGTTCAGGAAGAATTTCCTTCCATTTTTATAGTAAAGTATGGTGTAGCTGGACAGTTGCATTATGGGTAAAATCCTGGCCCCTTCAAAGCCAATGAGAGTTTTGCAATTGACTTCAGTGAGGCCAGGATTTCATCCTATATGTTTTCCCACTGTCCTGCAAATCATCCATCATCGGCCACCATCAGAGACAGGATACTGGACTAAATTGTCCAGGGGCTAATTCTAGTATAGCAGCCCTTGCTTTCCTATGAAATGCATTCATCTCCATGGTGGAAAGGCAGTCATTATGCACCAGCAACACTAAACAGCAGTGCTCTGTAGGTGAGGAGAAAAAGAGTACTGTATGCAGTTGGAACTGTGGAGTACTTTAGGTCAAAGGTTCTCAAATTATGGGGTGGGCCCCCTGGGGAGGGACGAGGAATGTATTCAAGGGGGTGAGAAGCTTTAGGGAAAAAATATACTGTGCACATTTTACCCACAGCAATGAATAACTAGCAAAACTGATTCCTCCAGACACGCAGGTCCTCAAAAAGCACTGTGCATTTGGATGGGTTTCTGTTACGCTTGCATAGCATTATAGAAAGTCATTGCCATCTGTACGTTAATCCGTTTTCTACAATGCAGTGTTAGGGTTGGCAGGTGTCTGGTTTTCGACTGGAACACCCAGTCAAAAAGGGACCCTGGAAGCTCCAGACAGCCAGGGATCATCTCTAATGGTGAGAGAGAACTTCACTCTTCATGGCTCATTCAGTCCTTGGCCTCTCCAGTGAGAGAGCCAAAAGGAGGGCAGTTAGTGCTACCCGTACTTAGGGTGACCAGACAGCAAGTGTGAAAAAATCGGGATGGGGGTGGGGGTTAATAGGAGCCTATATAAGAAAAAGACCCAAAAATCGGGACTGTCCCGATAAAATCGGGACATCTGGTCACCCTAGCTGCACTGGCAGGTTCTGAGGTGGACATTGGCACTGGACTGAGATCCATCAAGCTCATTTCTTCTATTACCCAAACAACCTCCAATGGTCACTCTAGAACCTGAACTGAATTTGATCCAGTGGCCCACAAGTGAAAGTCATGTGGCTTTGTTCGCCTTCCTGTCATTTCGGAGGAGATCTGATTGTTCAGCTTCCAAGGGAAAGATTTTCAAGGGTTCAGCACCCACAATTGAGGCCAGATTTTCAAAAGTGCTCCGCACGCAACATGCACCCAAAATGCTGAGCAGTTTTGAAAATCTGACCACTCATTTCGTACCAATGGGAGCTGAGCACTCTTGAAATTTTGTCTCGAGAGACCAGCCAAAGATTGAGATTGCTTGGGCCAATCTTGTAAGTCCTAAATCAACGAAGTCCTTGGAATTACCTGTTAGTGAGAACTATTCATGTGAGTAAGGGGGTAGAGTTAGCCCCTTATTCGGCGATTGCAAGTGCAATATCTTGTGTTGCATTTCGGCCCAATAAACACATTCAAAAGTTAGACTTAAATTTTAAACACTTTGTGAGCAGGACTCTGCAGAAATTGTAACGCATCATTTAACAGCCCTTTTTTCTGGGTTATTTTCTTTCTCCTCCCTCCCCTCAGCCCACTCTTATTTTTCAGTAAACACATAAATCAGCATAATCTATATTCATTAGATAACGTGCGTTGTTCGGTGCAAAATTACCCCTGCTTTGCATGATTTTTTCCCCCTTCTGATTAATATAAATGGCTTAAGTTAATTATGTTTCTCTTCATAGAAAAATGTATTTGTCAAACTGTAAAAACATCAATAAAAATAAACATGTGGATATTAAAAGGGGAGATACGCAAGCAAGAGCAGTGTGACTAATAACAGGAGCTTCCATTCCCCAGTCCTGCCTGAGAAAGGTGGTTTCTGCTCCAGTGTCTGGGGCATCCAGACATAACCGTGGCTCTGTGGAGAGCCCAAGTCTGGTATGATACTGAGGAGGGTCAGGCAAAAATTACAAACTCAGTCAAATCTACCCAATCTGATTAAGCTAAACAAAAGTTTCATCGCACCTGCTTGGGAATAGCCCTTGGAAGAAATGGGTATGCTGTTCCCTTAATCTGGGAATCTCCCAAGATCTGCACAGATCTCAGGATAGCCACAGGAAACATTGAGCATCCATACGGATGTCTTGGCTCTCCTGCTGGCCCTACAGAGCATAGCTCCTGAAGGACCCATGCTTCTGAAAGCATCCTGAAAGGGACGCTCCACAGAATGAAGGGGGAATTAGCACAACTTAATAGAACCTTAGCTTTTATTACCTTGCACTGGCTTTCCCCCGCCAGTTGTTGTACAGGACCCCTCTCCCACGTCTGTGAAGCCTGGACTACCAGTAGGAGATTCCACACAGTGAGGAGGGAAGTTAGAGCATGCCACCTCGGCAGAGTTCCACTGCCTGGGTATTCCCATCTGCAGAGCATGGGGTCTTAAACCTAGTAGTCTCACGTGATGCTGTGTTACTCCCTTGTGACACTAGCCCAGAAAAAGTCTGCTCTTTGTGAGCCCATCCCCTGAGTGCAGGTGTCAGAAGATGGCTGAGGGCACTGGGAAGCAGTCTGCCCAGAAGAAAATCCCTCCACTCCGCATGCCCATCTCCTGAAACACAGGGAGACGAGGCGAGCTGGCTGTGCTGGGAACTAGTCAGCTAAGAGCATCCCACAGTTCACATGTTCAGCCTTTGACATGCACGAAATGAAGCAGGATGGCCGTATAATGGTCTTCTGCACTCCATCCAGGGCCGGCTCCAGGCACCAGTGGAGGAAGCACGTGCCTCGGGCGGCACATGCTAAGGGGCGGCAGTCCGTCCACTCTTGGGGCGGCACAGTCCGGGCGGCTTTTTTTTTTTTTGCTTTGGCAGTTCGAGCGGTAGTCCGAGTGGCTTTTTTTTTTTTTTGCTTGGGGCAGCAAAAATGGTAGAGCCGGCCCTGACTCCATCCCTAAGGCACAGGACCCAGGCAGCTCTCTTGTTGCAGCATGATCATGTTTACATGTTCAGAGTCTGCCAAACTCAGCTGCCCAATCCAGAGCCTCTTTGAATTCACCCACCCTATATACATATGAGAGGTTGTTCCTATTTCCTCTCTTTACAGAACAGCACAGAGCTATAGAAGCAAGAGATGGAGAAATCTTGCTAGATCATCGCTAGGCCATTCCTCCTGCCAGGGTAGGATTGTTCCCGAGGGTGCACCACGACATCTTGGCCTTGCTGGCCAAAGCAGGGACTTTTTGGACCTTCAGAGAACCGTTTAGTCTGACCTGGATTTTCTTGGCCCTGTACTGATTGGCTGTTTGTGACAACCCTCTCCCTCCCCCTCCCTTACCGACTCTTTGGTTCAGCCTAACTGAGCCCCCTGCTCCTCCCACAGCCCTATCTCATTGCCCCCTCCCTCCCTCCAATGGCCCCCTCTCTTCAGTTTTCTTTCCCCTCCCAACTAAACCAACCCCCCAAAAATACTGTGGTACTAACATACTGTTTGCTGCCATCATATTGATCTCTCGCCTTGTGTGTTTCACCCCTTCTCCCATCCTCTGCCTGTCTTGTCTATTTAGACTGTAAGCTCCTGGGGGCCTGGATTGTCTGCTATGGTATTTGTACAGTGCCGCGCACAATGGAGCAGCATGCTTGGTTGGCCCTTAGGCACTACCATAATAAACATGATTAATACTCCCTCCGCCTAGAGCACCAGTCCATCAATGGTCTGCTCTGGGAGAGGAGCCATTTTGGGATAGGAATCATGGGGCGAGGCAGAAGAATATTTATTCATCTAAAACTCCTCTGATCTCAAAACTCCGTCAAGCTCGGTTGGCTATGAAGTCAGAGGATTGCTCCAGTTCCTATTTGTTCCAAACCACTTCCCCCACCCCTGTTTTATTCCCTCCGCCCAAGGCAGCTTTTAAATCTGAGCAGGCCAACATGCCTGACATTGGATTTACTCTGCCTGAAGCCAAAATAATTACTGAAATCTATTAGGTAAAAGTGTATTGGGTTCTGATTGACATAATCCTCGTTACAGCAAAATACCCGCTGATCTGTAATTGGAAAGCAAGTCTGCCTCGTGAGGAAGCGAAGCTAGGTTTGAGTTATTGGCAGAGGTCTTACGTGTGGAATCTTGGTTCAAGCAGCCCCCTATGATGACTCTTAAATGGCCTTGTAGAGCTTAGAATGGAGGCTAGAGGGCAAACTTTACCCTCTGATAACAGAACTCTAACAGCTGCTAGATCACCACCGGTAACTAACTTGCGTGCTCTCCTCTCTTGTTGAGCAGCGAGCCATCCCCACCCCTGTATGAAATGGTTCTTCAGAATGCCATTTACAATGTGCAGCTCCTTTCCTCAATAAAGCCAGCCAGTTTCAGGAAAAGACATTTAAAAAAAAAAACCTGAGAAGGGTCTTTGGAATTTCTATTCCCTGTTTTTTCTTGTTCACATAAATGAATCTGAGGAGATGCTCTATAGCAGGGGTCAGCAACCTTTCAGAAGTGATGTGCCGAGTCTTCATTTATTCACTCTAATTTAAGGTTTCGCGTGCCAGTCATATATTTTAATGTTTTTAGAAGGTCTCTTTCTGTAAGTCTATAATATATAACTAAACTCTTGTTGTATATGAAGTAAAGAAGGTTTTTAAAATGTTTAAGAAGCTTCATTTAAAATTAAATTAAAATGCAGAGCCCCCCGGACCAGTGGCCAGGACCCAGGCAGTGTGAGTGCCACTGAAAATCAGCTTGTGTGCTGCCTTCGGCACGTGTGCCATAGGTTGCCTACCCCTACTCTATAGCAACTGGAGGTCAGGCCCCAGTTGTCTTCACATGGGCTACGAATAACTCTCACGGATGTGACTGTCTATGGCAGTTACTCATATCCTGTGTTGGAAGGCTTGGATGCTGAAGCTAAACTTGGAGAAAGTTTGGATCAGGATTTCCATCCAAATTTTGCAGCTCAAAACTGTTTCCCTGAATACTCTGTAGCTTCATCTCTAGATGCCAAAGCACATCAACAAGACAAGCAAGTGTTGTTATCCCATTTTAAAGATGGGGAAGATGAGGCACAAAGAAGTTAAAGGGAAGAATTTAAAGGCACAAATGGGAGTTAGGTACCCAACTCCCACAGAAAACTAATGTGACTTGCTCAAGGCCACCCAGCAAGTCTGATTTTCAGTCAGGACAGAAACCCAGAAGTCCTGGCGCCCAGTCCAGAGCCCCCTTACTGGGCCACACTGTTTCCTGACTTTCTCAACTTCTAAAGCAACTCAAGTATTCTCTCTCTCCACATCTTCCCATCCCTCCCAGCTTCAGATATAATTGATATTAATCCTCCAGCATTGTAGTTACTTGAAATGCACCATATGGGCCATTGCTTAATTAATAGTGCTGCTTTCATTCAATCTGAGCTTGATTAAATGAAAACTCCATCTGTGGGGAACTGAAACCTGCATGCAGGAGCAAGGAGAATGAAGCTTCTACCAGCTTTGAAGAAAGGGAGAGAAGGGGAGATATGGGTCTAGGCAGCATTTCCAGCTGTTTCTGGAAAGGAGGGAGGGAGCTCGTGCCTCTAAGCAGCCACTGCATCCTGTAAGAGTAGCTGGGGAACTTTATGGGAATCTCTTGTTTACCGCCATCAACCCAATGATCAGACCATTGATGCCTAGAACGTTCCCTGACATGTTGTAATTGATGGGATCTAGATTTTAAAACAGTTACCACATTTACAGATGGAGAAATGTCAGCGAGTTGAGTGGAAGGCCATTGCAAGCTCAGCTAATTATGCAATGTGGCTTATGCCCCATCTAACACGTGCATTAAACAATAGCTCCCAATTTTGATTCACATTGTTCTGTTTAATGTTTTTCTCCAAAACACTTTCACTAATCATTTTGGTCAGCTTTGGAAAGTTAGCCCTTTCAGTGCAACAAATATAAATATTGCTGGTTGGGACTGCCCTCTATTGGTCATAAGAAAGCCATACTGGATCAGACCAATGGTCCATCCAGCCCAGAATCCTATCCTCCCACAGTGGCCAATGCCAGGTGCCCCAGAGGGAATCGACAGAACAGGTAATCATCAAGAGATCCATTCCCAGCTTCCAGCAAACAGAGGTTAGGGACACTTCAAGAGCATGGTTTTGTATCCCTGCCTATCCTCACCAAGAGACAGGGCCGGCTCCAGGCACCAGCTAAAGAAGCAGGTGATTGGGACGGCCAATACCAAGGGGCGGCACTCTGGTCGCTATTGGGGCGGCACGTCCGGGTCTTCGGCAGCAATTCGGCGGCAGGTCCTCAGTCCCTCTCGGAGTGAAGGACTTGCTGGCGAATTGCCGCCGAAGAGTGGAGTGACGCGATCGCGCTTCCGCGGCTTTTTTATTTATTTATTTATTTATTGCCGCTTGGGGCGGCAGAAAACCTGGAGCCGGCCCTGCTAATAGCCAATGATGGACCTATCCTCCATGAACTTATCTGGTTCTTTGTTGAACCCTGTTATGGTCTTGGCCTTCACAACATCCTCTGGCAAAGAGTTTCCCCAGGTTGACTGTGTGTTGTGTGAATAAATACTTCCTTTTGTTTGTTTAAAACCTGCTGCCTATTCATTTCATTTGATGACCCCTAGTTCTTGTGTTATGAGAAGGAGTAAATGACACTTCCTTGTTTACTTTCTCCATACCCATCGTCATTTTATAGATCTCTATCATATCCCCCCTTAGTCATCTCTTTTCCAAGCTGAAAACTCCCCCCAGTATTATTAATCTCACCTCATACAGAAGCTGTTCCATGCCCCTAATCATTTTGGTTGCCCTTTTCTGTACCTTTTCCAATTCCAGTATATCTTTTTGAGATGGGAAGAGCAGCTCCAGTATTCAAGATGTGGGCATACCATGGATTTATAGAGAGGCAATATTACATTTCTGTCTTATTATCTATCCCTTTCCTAATGATTTCCCAACGTTTTGTTCACTTTTTTGACTGTCGATGCACATTGAGTGGATGTTTTCAGAGAACTATCCACAATGACTCCAAGATCTCTTTCTTGAGTTGTAAGAGCTAATTTAGACCCCATCATTTTAGATGTAGAGTTGGGATCATGTTTTTCAATGTGCATTACTTTGCATTTATCAACATTGAATTTCATCTGCCATTTTGTTGTCCAGTCACCCAGTTTGGTGAGCTCCCGTTGTCACACTTTGCAGTCTCTTTTGGACTTAACTAACTTGAGCTGGTTTGTATCATCTGCAGATGTTGCCACCTCACTGTTTACCCCTTTTTCCAGATCACTTGGGAGTATGTTGAACAGTACTGGTCCCAGTACAGACCCCTGGGGGACACCACTATTTACCTCTCTCCATACTGAAAACTGACCTTTTAGTCAGACCCTTTCTTTCTTGCCTTTTAAACAGTTACCTATCCCAGAGAGGACCTTCCATCTTATCCCATTTTGCTTCAGAGCCTTTGGTGAGGGACCTTGTCAAAGGCTTTCTGAAAATCTAAGTACACTATATCCACTGGATCACCTTTATCCACGTGCTTGTTGATTCGTGAGGCATAATTTCCCTTTATAAAAACCATATTCACTCTTCCCCAACAAATGGTGTTTATCTATGTATCTAATAATTCTGCTCTTTACTATAATTTCACCCAATTTGCCTGGTACTGAAGTTAGCCTTAGTAGCCTGTAATTGCCAGGAGCATCTCTGGAGCCTTTTTTAAACATTGGTGTCATATTAGCTATCCTCCAGGCATCTGGTACGGAAGCTGATTTAAAGGATAGGTTACAAAGTCCTGCAATCTCACATTTGAGTTTCTTCAGAAAACTTGGGTGAATACCATCTAGTTCTGGTGACTTGTTGCTGTTTAATTTATCAATTTGTTCCAAAACCTCCTTACTGGTCCTTACTGAATACAGTCAAGTCATGATCAGTGGCCCCAGAGCAACCACAAACCTCCAGTCCAGTGATCAGTTCATCTTTATCCACCACAAGGAGGCCCACAATAGTCACCCCTAGTTGGGTACAAAACTTTGTATTAGAAAAGTATCTATAATTTTTCAAAATCTCCAAGGTTGATTTACTCCTGGCTACGTGAGACCTCCCCCGTCTGTCTCCCAATAGGAAGTCTCCGCGTTAATCTCATTTCTTCCCACAAGTCACCGACAGGTGCAAAAGGAGAAACGTTTCCCGCTCTCTGGTTTGGATTCAGTGAACTGTGCCAGCCCCCCATCGGTTCCCCTACTGGGCTGTGTGAGTTAGCAGATTGATCCCCGTCCATTCGAGGTCCTGGGGTTCTCAAGAACCAAGAACGTAAAACAGGTAATGATGTGTCTAATGCAGGGGTTCTCAAACTTCACTGCACTCCCACTCCCTTCTGACAACAAAAATTACTACACGACCCCAGGAGGGGGGACCGAAGCCTGAGCCCCCCCGAGCCCCACTGCTCCGGGTGCGGGGGGAAAGCCAAAGCCTGAGTCCCACCACCCTGCGTGGGGAGGCCAAAATTGACGCCCAAGGGCTTCAGCCCCAGACAGGGGGCCTGCAACCTGAGCCTGACTGCCCAGGGCTGAGGCCCTCAGGCTTTGGTTTTGGCCTCAGGCAGTGGGGCTCGGGCTTCGGCCCCAGGCCCCAGCAAGTCTAAGCCAGCCCTGGTGACCCCATTAAAATGGAGTTGCAACCCACCTTGGGGTCCTGACCCACAGTTTGAGAACCACTGGTCTAATGTAAAGTGCCACCCTGCCCACCACTTTTACCCTCTCTTCCCTACCTCAATGGGTTGTAACCAGCGACACTAACATTCCAGTCATACACATCGTCCCACCGGGTTTCCCCATTTCCCCTCCCCAGGGAGAATTTCCAACTCCTCTTCCTTATTTCCCAGATGCCAGTGCCAAGAGCAGTGTTGCTTCCCTTCACAAGTGAGATCTTGCAGGGCACATACACCGCAGCACACCATTCCCGAGTCCACACTTGGGTTACTGCAGGATGGGTTATCTGTAAGCCAGGGAGAGACTCCATCTCACGTATCCCTTTCTTCCCTCCATTGGAAGGTGCCGGGGGAGAAAGAGAATGTGTCCCCTGGGCTGCGGGAGAATGGGATTGCTGGCATTGCAGCATGCTTTCCAGGAAGCCTCAAGCCTTCCCTATCAGCTCTGCAGCATCAGAACAGCAGAGCCTGGATTCGAGCAAGGGAAAGGCCAGTTTTCCACAAAATCCTTCTCTCAGGCCCAGAGCATTTAGAGCAGAAATCCCTGTGGGAGTTAATGTTGCTCTAAAAAGAGCTGCCAAGGGGTGTGCAGCTTCTTGTCAACACCACACAAAGGGATCTGTTTGTAGAGATGCATAAAGCCCTGCACTGATTTCTCTGAGAGGATTCACCCGAGCAGTTGGGGGAGGCAGGACCTTATTCCTTATCTCTCATGACAGGGCTGTGTGAGAGCTTGTAGAGAGCCTGAGGCAGCTTTCTAGAGGGTTAATTCAGAAATTCTTTATGGAACCTAGGGGCTGCAGCCTATGGCAGGAAGGAGCCAGGTGGTTGTTGGAGTGACTCTAGGAGAAATGCTATGGGATGGCTCTCTGGTCACCTCTTCACTCTGCTTCTTCCCACACCACCGTTGGGGTAAGTCCATCACCTCTTCCTTAGTGCGTGTGGGCTGGAAACCAGATATGGCAGTAGAGAGGGTACCCACTCAGCCCATGTACAGGAGGATCCATTGCAGCTCAAGTCCTCCTGCTTGTCACAGCCCAGAGAAATGCATGACATTGAACCTGGACTCTGTGACTGCATTAGTCACTAACAGGTGAATGTGGCAGGAGAGGACACATAACATGTCTACAAATAGCTTTTTCTGGACTGCTAAGGTGGGGGGAGAGAGGCCAGATTCCATCTGGCTCCTTAGGACTCTGAGGAAGCTCTGTGATCTGGAGAGAGGTCTCTGGAGCCTCGGAGACGTGGCTCCTACCTAGTCCAAAGTAACCTGCCATGCTCCCCCACAATAGCCATATTAACAGGCAACACTGCAAGTGACCCCCATGCCTCTCTATTTCCTTGACCACATGTATCGTGTCCTTTTTCTGGTGGCTAGTCCAGGAAAAGAAGACAAGAGCTCACTTCTTCTACCACCTCAGGGAGTTGTTGCATTGAGATCAGCTGGTAGAAGCATTCAATAGCGACAGAATCTGGGACTTCAAGCCCCTAGAGTGTCCTCTTACCTTTATAGACCTGCCCTTTCATCATACACAGCTATTTTAAAGTTTAGTGTGATAGTAAAGAGACCCATTTTCAACCCTTCACCACACAAGACAAAGCCTGCAGTGTTCATCATTAACTATTTATTTCTACTCTCCTGGCTCCCAAACTGCTTTTCCTCCCTACTGCCGCCAGCCACCTTCGCGTTCTCCCTCTTCTCTCCCCGGCTCTGCTCACTTGATTGCAGCAGCTCAGCGGATGGTCCAGCTTTGCTCTTTCACTTCCATTCTTCTTCATTTCTGTGGATGACTCCATTTGCCATTGAGCAGCCTGATGGAAATACTGAGTCCTCTGTCTAGCACGCAGGCCCAGCAGCTAAAGCCAAAGCCCCACTGAGAGCAGAGGGAGATTAGCTTGGAGTGTCACGAGTGGAGGCTTGGCCCATGGGGACCCCAGGCACTGCAGTTGCTGCCACCTACATGGTGAATCCTCCAACCCATCGCCAAACAACTCTTCCACATTCTGCAAGCTGGCCTCACTGGCTGACTATCTAGGAGAACAGAAACCCTTTGTTAGAGCAGGAGAGTCTCTTCAATGCAGCTCTCTTTCCACGGCTCCCAGAGGGTCACAGTGAAACACCTGCAAGTCTCTAGGAGTTTCTCAAGGAGTCCCCTGCTCAGTTACTTGGCACCCACTAGCAATGGTCTCTGACAGTGGCATTGCAAAGGGGAGCTCAGCAGATGGTCCCTTCTATGGCTTCCTGAGAGGGAGGGAGGTTGGTCTTGTCATTTAAGGCCTAGCTGTCAGAGTCAGGGCTCCTGGGTTCTCTGGCTTTGGAAGTGGGTGGAGTCTAGTGGTTGGAGCTGGACTGGTATCAGTACTATGCTTCCTTCCTGCCTCTGTCAGTGACGTTGTTTGTGACCTTGCAGCCACCTGCTTTCCATCCCTGTGCGCCAGCTAACAGAGATAATACTGACCCCCCCTCAGAGGGGCTGGCAGGGGTCATTACTGTCATGAATCAAGTTGGAGTGAGTTGTACTTTTGGCAGCGAAATGACCAGATCCAGTCCCCATGGATGCTCAAGGTGTCTATATGTGGCCATGGTTTGACTCACCTAGCATTACAGGCTGTTTAGCCCAGTCCTGGCCATGTGTGGTGCATCTGCTCCTGGCCCTCTCTGGCACACAGCTCCATCACACACAAGAACATGGCCTACCAAGGACAATCTATCAGCTCCCATCTGGTGTTCATCTCCAAGACGGATGGTGAGCCCTAGTCAGACCATAGAAAGACAGGGTGGTGTTCTTTGGTGGAAACTGCTGGAGCTTCAGCCTCTGCTCCCACCTCCACCCACACGCTAAGGGCTTCAAAAGTTGTCCCTGATCCCAGGTAAACAAAGTAGCTGAGCTGAGGCCAGGGTGGGCGGAATTACTGCTGGGACTGATCCTAAGAGAAGAGCAGATTTCTCCTCTGCTCTAGGGAGATTCCCATAGGGAAAGCGGTGGGGGTGGGGGCAATACCAGCACTACCCCTCAGTCCTTGAATAGCAGGCAACTAGGACTTTGGGAGCCAAGGTACTGGTGTATTTTGCTGGAGACCAGAAAAGGGCATTGGAGAAATTGTACAAAAGTCAATGTCACGGCTGCAAGGGCAGCCAGACCTACTGGTCAGAGCCAGAGTCCACACTCACATGACAGGAGTCAGCTGGGTCAGGATACTGGAAGATCAGAAGCAAAAGATAAATTTGCGATCATAACCACACATCAGATACCAGGAAATCAAGCCATGGGAGCAGGAGCAGTAACAGGTAGCACACGGTCCAGAACAGGGAGCAGCCCTGGTGTTCAGTCAGCTTCCTGTTCCTGCTGCTGGATTAAGGAGGGCCAGAGGGCCAATTAGCTTCTCTGGGATTCCTCCAATAGGACCTCAGGAGTGAAGCCTCAAACTGGGGCTGAACTTCATGGGTCCTAGGTAAGCAATTTTCAGCAGGCTTCCAGGTGGAGGGTTGGAGTGTGGCTGCTCCCATGAACCCTACAGAGCCGGGTTGAAGACTCCTGGGTCGTGACAGTGAGTGATTTCTCCCCGCTCAAACCTCCTGCAGAAAACATTATCCAGGATCCTGGACACATCCTCTGAGAATAAAATGAGGATATCATGATGAGAAATAGGTCTCTGTACCAGGGCTGGCCCCCAGGGATAGGGAAAGCTCCCAACCAGGATATGTAGCAGGAGCCCCCTGTTTGTTGCAAGAGCCCCAAGTGACAGGACGAGTGAACGGTTCTTACCTCCAGGAGATGCATGGGATCTTCCATCTGCGCCTCAATGAGACCCATGTTGCTTGGTTTGACAGGATGAGATCACCTGTCCCGGCTGCAGGATACATCTGTGTGAGAGGCTGGGACAGAGCCTGAAAGACAGGTGTGACAATCAGGATTCTGTCACCCCAGGGGGAAAACAGAGGGTCTGAACCCCAAAGAATAAGCAATTTAATCAACTGATTCAATGCAGAATTATTGTGCCATACAGGTACATCATAAGGTCCTCTTGTGGATTGGTAACTGGTTAAAAGATAGAAAACAAAGGGTCCCAAGCAGACTGCGAAGAGCTACAAAAGGATCTCACCAAACTGGGTGACTGGGCAACAAAATGGCAGTGTTCAAAATTCAATGTTGCTAAATGCAAAGTAATGCACATTGGAAAATACAATCCCAACTCTACATCCAACATGATGGGGTCTAAATTATCTGTTACCATTCAAGAAAGATCTTGGAGTCATTGTGGATAGTTCTCTGAAATCATCCACTCAATGTGCAGCAGCAGTTAAAAAGGTGAACAGAATAATAAGACAGAAAATATCATATTGCCTCTCTATAAATCCATGGCATGCCCACATCTTGAATACTGTGTGCAGATGTGGTCGCCCTGTCTCAGAAAGATATATTGGAATTGGAAAAGGTTCAGAAAAGGGCAACAAAAATGATTAGGGGTATGGAACAGCTGCCAAATGAGGAGAGATTAAGAAGACTGGGGGGAGTTTTCAGCTTGGAAAAGAGATGACTAAGGGGGGGATATGATAGAGGTCTATAAAATGATGACGGGTATGGAGAAAGTAATTAAAGAAGTGTTATTTACTCCTTCTCATAACACAAGAACTAGAGGTCACCAAATGAAATTAATAGGCAGCAGGTTTAAAACAAAACCTTTTCCATCAGGGTCTGAGAACCCACCATGGACTGCTCCACCCTAGCGTCTGTCCCTACTTCAGTCTGCTTCATCTCTGTGCCAACCATTTCGTCCTTCACCTCCCTGCAGCACCCGACAGGGGGTGTTGGTGGAGGGTCTGCAAGGTCCACAGCCATCCCTGCCACCTCCACGTTGCCTGCCTCATGTGGGTTTGTGTCAGAGGACCCCTTCTCCTTTCTACCTTCTTGGGGTCCTGGCCCCTCATTTTGCTACCCAGCAGTTTCCTAAGCAGGCCATGTCTTTTGATATGGCCTGCTTCTCTGCACCCAAAACAAAGCACTCTTGTCCCCATCTTGGCATTAGGCCACGCTTGTACACTTTCTCATGCCCTGCTCTTCTGGGCTAACCTTCTCAGCACAACCCAGGCATGCTCTCCTTGTCTGCTCTTTTTGTCCATGGGCATAAAAGACCCTCGGCTGATTTCCCTTTGCAGGATCTCTCACAGGTATTGCTGCTGCTGCGTCTGTAGCTCCGCCTGCACTTCCTTCTGCTTCTGTTGGTTTTCTAGCTGCTGGAGAAACCCCTAGACCTGCTTTGGCTGCTTAACCAGTCCCTGGAACTGAAGTGGGAAATCCAGTGACCAGTCAGTCCCTCGATACACCCGCTTGGGAGGACCAACCTTCCTTCAGCAACCAAGACTTCCTTCAGCCCTCACGGATCACAGGGGGAATTCAATCCTCCTGACTATGCCAATCATAAACAAATCTACTCATCATTACGTGCCCCCCTGGCAGCCAGGCATGGCATCACAGCCCTCTCGCTGGGCTAGCGTCCCCCATCCATGGTCGCTCCAGCACCATGGCAGTGTCTCTGCCTGGTAACTCAGCCCTCCGCCAGGTGACCACCTTTTTAGTCCACCCTTCTGGGGCCCAGTTTGTCTCACACTAAAAGTCCAAAGAGGTCTTCCCACAGAAAGAAGTCCTTCTGCCATCGCTGGGGCTCTTGCTCAGCCTGTAGCCCCCTTGCTGGGCTTGGTAACCCTCTCTGGGTGTGTGTACGCCCCCTTCTTTGGGGCCAGTAGGGGAACCCAGTCCCACCCTGACATCGGTAGCAGCCCAGGGCCCTGTACCCAACAGCTAGGTCTGCTCCTTTCTCTTTGCTGCAGTTTTCCCTGGGCACTTCCTATCTCTCTTCTCAAGTTCCCCTCTAGGCTTTCCTTGCTGCTCTGAACTTCCTACCTCGTTCTCATTCCAGTTGATACCCCAGCTGGGCTGTATCACCACTGAAGTCTGGCTCTTTAGGGGGAGGTACATGGTGCCTCTCAGTTAGGGCTCATTCTGTAATCAGCTTGGCTAAGCCCCAGGCTGTGGAGCCCAGGGAAAAGCACCCTGTTACAGGCCTGCTCTGCTCACTCCTACTGTTCCTGGGCTGGGGTCTTTGCTCCCCATTTCAGACCTGGTTTCCAGAGGGGCTGAGGACACACAGGCCCCACTGCCTGGAACTGGAGTTTGCTTGTTCTGGTGACTCTGACATTCAGGCTCTTCATCATTCAGAGGCTGACAGGTGTGGTGAGGGGGCTGGAGAAACCACACTGCTGAGGGGAAGTAGGTCAAAGAGTTGGGATTCTGGGAGCTGAAGGGGTCGTTTGCCGTGCTGCGGGAAGTGGAGCTGGAGATGCCATGTGAACGAGACTACCTGATGCTCTCTTCATGCCCGAGGGGCTGGAGCCTCCTGCTGGAAACGCTCTCAGGAGTCCAGGTTCGAGGACATCTCTGGGGAGCCTCCTTCCTAGGAACAAAACCAGGGTGGTACGAAGATGAAGACGTCTCTGTCCCAGAGCTGGGAGCCAGGGACGGGGGAAGCTCTCAGCCAGACTATGCATCGGGGATCTCATTTCTCCCCCAAGAGACCCACACGCCCCAAGGAGTAAATGGTTCTTANTACTCATCATTACGTGCCCCCCTGGCAGCCAGGCATGGCATCACAGCCCTCTCGCTGGGAGCCAGGGACGGGGGAAGCTCTCAGCCAGGCTATGCCTCGGGGATCTCATTTCTCCCCCAAGAGACCCACACGCCCCAAGGAGTAAATGGTTCTTACCTCCATGGGGGGAGTGGGGTCTTCCATCTAAGCCTCTTTGAGACCCAGCATTGCTTGGTTTGATGGGATGAGGTGACCTGTCCCCACTGCTCCCGGAGGTGGCTCAGCTGCAGGCTCTGCCCGTCTGGGAGGCTGTGACAGATCCCAGGGCCTGGGAGACAGCTGGGAAGGAGGCTCCTATTCATTTCACACTCAGAGACCCTGTGGAAGGGCCAAGGGGAGAATAAAGGGCAGGAGGTGAAGCTAGCCCGGAGCCTCTGTCCCACCCCCTCAAAAGTGGAGCTTTCCGAGCTTCAGTGGGGCTAGGGGCTGTGACCCTGACACAACAGCCCTTCTGCACCATATGGGGCAGGGAGAGCGCTGCCTGGGAGCAGGGGGAATGGGATGGGGGTAGACCAAGGAAAGGGGGGAGGGGAGTGGGTATGAGGGAAAGAGCTCCTGCCCCAGATGAAGGAATTTGGGGGGGCAGAGGGAAGGACCCTGCTCCACAGAGAGGGGAAGAGAGTTTTTGTGAGTGCCGGGGGCTCCATTTCCCCTTCCACTAGCTCCCCATTTAGTGAGCCAGAGCAGTACCTGCAGCAGGGAGCAGGAGTTGCTGGTGGCCTCAGAGGCACAGCCCCTGCAGTGTTTCGGGCATCTGGAGCAAGTGCCGGATGATGCGGAGCTGGCGCATCACATTGGCCGTGATGTCTTCCTGCTGCAAGGGAATGAGAACCTGTCAGAGACTCAGACGCCCCCGAGGAATCAGGGGGGATTAAGGGCACCTGGAACCAGCAGCATTTCCACCCAGCACCTGCCCACCTCTGAGGGATGGATTCACCCTCCTGACCCACAGAATGGAGTCGTCTTGTCCTTTCTAATGACCTCCAGTGCCAACCCCCCTCCTTGTAGGGTGAGCTCCTGCCATCTCCCCCTCAGTGCCCCTGACAGCTCTTCCACCTCCAATCCATAGCTCAAGTTCTCAGAACCCTCCCCTCTACCCCCACCCAGGTTGGGCAGGGAGGGGGCTCTAGCAGGGGGGACAGGAGGGATTCTGGCAGCAGTGAAGTGGGATGTGGGGAGGTTGAGACCTTTCCCCAAGTCATCCCAGCCACTAATGCTGAAGCCACAGGATGGCAGCCCTGGTGAATGGGGCAGATCAGCAGCCGCTGCTGACTGAAGCGTCCCGTTCTCTCTAGAGTGGGTCCAGCCCTGCCAGCAGCAGGACAAGCTTCCCCCGCCCATGTGCCTCAGCCCTACCTGGTCTGGTGCCATCACCAGTCAGTCCTTGGCCTCCCAGGCTGCCAGTGATTGGAGCAACTCTGGTGGTGGCTCGGGTGACACAGACACTAGGCCATTGGGAACTTGGTGCTGCCCTGTGAGACAGGAGTGGCTCGCAGAGGGCACTTAGGGGACTCTTCTGCCCTTCCCAAGAGCGATAGCGCCATGTCCTAAGAACATAAGTCCATGATGAGGCAATGCTTGTCATTAATTAGCCTTGCTAAATTGCTGGGTTGGAGCTCCGGGGACAAGCTGGCTCCCTCCTGCTCAGGGAGGTGAATTCATCTCCCTGCCCAGTAGCACCTGCGCTCACTCTCATTCCCCGCCAGGCGCCTTGCTGCCAGGTCAGCGAATGGCCATAGGATGGGAATGAGGCCTGGGCCCCGCCCCAATCTCCTGAGTCTAATGCAGCTGCTTACCTTGTCCCCCATCAGCTGCTGGGCTTCCCCCAGGAGGGAGTAGGCGAGGAGCAGCCCAGCCTGGCTGACATGCAGCAGGGGATCATGGATGGCCAGCACTGCCGTCCAGAGGAAGAATCTTCTCTGCCCCTCCGAGAAGAACTTTCCAAAGACCTAAAACCAACAGGATGTGAGGCATTAGCAGATTGCCCAGAACCAGGCTCCAAATCCTGGGGCTAGAACGGCATCTCCGTCTAGTGGCCCCAGGAGGCAACCACTGCAGGGGACCCAGCCACCCCCACTCCCTGAGCTGTCTCATGCCCTGACAGAGCGTCCTTACCTCCCCCACCCTGGCTGTGTTCCTGTAGCCCAGGAGCCTGCTGCCAGTCCCAACACCACAGGTCTTCGGCCTCATGGATGGTCAGCCCTGGGAAAGAGAGAGACACACACACACACACACACACACTTCTCATTCTGGTTGCAGTGCTTGTGTCTTTCCAATCTCATTGGTGGCTGCACAGTGGGCAGAGTCCTTGCTGCGTGCCTGGCCCAACAGAATTGCAGGGGGAGCGTAGAACACAGAAAGAGATAGAGAGAGACTCGTCCTCCAGCCGGGGTCAGTCTGAGAGAAATTGGCTGGGGTCCCAGTCTCACTCTTCTATCGGGTGCCATTTCCCAGCTGGGTTCCTTACCTCTCTGGTGCAGCAGGAGCTGGTAGAGCGGCCTGCCGGCTGATGTCCTTGTCTGGGTCACTGATGAACAGAGCCAGCTGTGCCACACAGTGCCCCATCCTGGGGAATTCTGCTGAGTTCTAATGGAAGGGAGAGGGAGAGGGGACTCCATCAGCATCTTCCTGTCAGCTCCCAGTCCCCCCTGGGCCAGGACTCTCCTTCCCCTCAGCCCCTCTGCAGGAGATGCTAGAGGATAGGAGCTAGAGCTAGAGCTAGACCCTTAATTTTCTCTGCCCACAAAGGAGCCTGGAGCACAGGGATGTGGGCAGGGCCCTCCATGAGGATTTGCTTCCCCGGTTGCTCCAGGATGACAGGAAGGCATCAACCTGGAGCATGGTCCCCTTAAAAGCCCAGTCACCACTTAACCAGGACAAGAAGAACTTGACTCAAGCCAGGCTCATTCTCTGCTCTGCCTCCCCAAGAGGAACACTCCTAACCCGCAGCCCCTGCAGCAGCAGATCCTACAGCCCGTCGGACCCAGCCCACCTACGCCTGGAGTCAGGAAGCTGGGGTCAGAGGTCACTTACATCAAACTCAGGGAGGGTGATGGTGAATCTGAGCAGGGCCGTGCTGCTCCTGATGGCCCTGGCTCTCTCCTGCGACACCCTGGACACGACCCAGTAGTTAATGTGCTGTGGGGAAAGGAGGCAGTTCAGGATCAATGGGCAGGTGCACTTGTGCAAATGAGACCTCCCCCCGCATCCCCAGGAGGCTGAGACATTGTGCGCAGGGTGGAATATCTGATTCTTTGATTGCAGAGCTTTAGAAGGGGATTGTTGCCCCCAGGGCGATGCTTGTATCCTGCAGGTCACAACTTGTCATTGTCTCTCTAGATTGGAACAATGTTCAGTGTCGGGGCTGGTCCCATCCTCCCTGAACTCCTGATTCCTGAACACCTCACCAGGAAGGAAACAGACCCCTCACCACTCCCTGGCTCTCAAGTCCTTGGTTGGGTAAAGGGACTGAGTGTGAGCACAATCCCCCCAGGAATCTCAGGGCCCATCGGAGAGAAGGGCTGATTCTCTGGGGTCCTCCTGTTTCTCTAGGAAGGAGCCTGTGACTCTTCTCTGAGGACCATCTTCTGGATCTCACAGGAGGGGTTCAGACTCTCACTCCCCAAGCCAGCCAGGGGCCCTGTGGTTAGTGCTCAACAGAACCAGACAGAGCTCCTTCCTCTGTCCTGCAAGGAGGAAGGGCCTGACACTGCATTGCACTGACTGCCCTGACCAAGGATGGCCCACTGGGGGCCCAGCTAGGAGGACAGACTGGAAAATGGATCTAAGAGTTAAGGTAAAATTGCCCCCACCCCTCTCATAAGGCTCACCTCCAAGATATAGTGGAGCCTGTCAGTGTCTGGGGACTCTGCCAGCAGGTTCCCCAGCATGGCATCCAGGAGCTCTGGCAAGACTCTATGCAGATCCTGCAAAGCAAGGGAGAGCCATGGGTCAGAGTTAGGGAAACTGGGGCTACACCTGCCACAGGATGGGAAGAGGGGTCTCTGGGATGCACTGGTGAGACCCTGTGAGGGTCTACGCCCCTTTGTGGGGGCCTAAGCCCCTCCTTACTGGGCAGTACGGCCCAATGGCCAGAGTCCACATAAGTGCCCCGGATTGCAGGGCAGCACGGCCCAATGGCCAGAGTCCACATAAGTGCCCCGGATTGCAGGGCAGCACGGCCTAAGGGCCAGAGTGGGGGGGGGGGGACCCTCCCGAACCCCGTTAAGGCTCACCGGGGGCAAGGTACCAGTCCGCCATCCCCCTCGGTTCGCTCCCTACCGGTAGGAGAGTTGGGGTTTCCCAGGAATCCCAGCAGGCCTCCGGGTCAGTCGTCTCCCCCTGGTTCCTCCTGCGATAGGGCTTCGGTCCGGGTTGTGGGAGTCTCCGGTCCCACCAGCCTCCCGGGTCTTGGCTAGTCCTCAGCAGGAGCTTCGCAGTTGCATCCTTCCCCTGCAGCCACCGGCCCAGACTGAACTGAGCTCCCTCTCTTTATACTCCCACAGCACTTGGAGCATGCCCAGTACGAGCGGGGCGGGACTTCCGCCGCCAGAGCTACTGGTCTGGCACCGCTGGGCTTAGTGCGGGGCGTGGCTGCCCCATCACATACCCTCCCTGTAACAGTCCGGGGAAGGGGCTCGGGCCTCACAGGGCCGGTCTGGAGCCAGGCCACCTCACTACACCGGGGTTGAGCAGCCACACAGTCTCTCAGGGCTCCGGCCCTCAGGCAGGGGCGGAGCAAACAGTCTTTTAGGGCTCAGACCCTTAGGCAGGGGCTGAGCAAACCAATAGTCTTTCAGGGCTCAGGCAGGGGCTGAGCAAACCAATAGTCTTTCAGGGCTCAGGCCCTCAGGCAGGGGCTGAGCAAACAAACAGTCTTTCAGGGCTCAGGCCCTCAGGCAGGGGCTGAGCAAACAAACAGTCTTAGAACAGTAAGCCCAGGCCCTGGGTCAGGGCGGGGCANGTCTGCTGGGGAGAATGGCACTGTAACTAGGTTGCATCCAGTTAGTGTCTTAGCAAAATCCCAGAGACCAGATGGTTCTGGTGCTTGTATTTTGCCTGTTGCTAATGTGTGGCTGGAAAAGGATGTAGCAACTCTGTCTGATCAGGGTGATATCCTAGCCAGGGCACAAGGAGAGCAGAAAGGTGATTTGATTTTGTTACCTACTGATGGTGTGAAAACTTGTAGCAAGAAGGAAAGGATTCCTGAACTTGTGTGTGGCAAAGGGAAGGAGAATGCTTCTAACCTTTTATCTAGTGAGTCTTTGAGTTTGCCTGAAAGGGGATTGTGTAGAAATCTGCCTGATGGGCCAAAGGTAATCCTGGATGTAGGTAAAACCCAGAAGGAGTCTGTGGTTGCTCAGGAAAGGGTTCCTTTAGAGCAAGCCCTAGGTAAAGAGGGTAAGAGCAGAATTTCTGTAAGGGGTGAATTATTGCTTAAAGAAGTTCCTGGGGAAAGGAATCCTCATGGTAATCTGTGCAAGCAGTTCGCTACAGCTGAAGGGTGTGAAAATGATTTAATCGAGGAAGTTTCAGTTCCTAATAACCAGAAATTTTCTGTTGTTAATGGATCCACTGACTTTCCTTTTGAAAGTTCCAGTGTGCATAGCTTTGAAAAGGTTTCAGATGGAGTAAAAGCTGTTAAAAAAGTTGAGCAGCCCTATAACCAAATGGCTGTGTGGGGCTGGCTTGTTGGAAAAACAATGGTGTTGGGACAGGACTGTCTCCATGCTAATTCTTTAAGTGAGCAGTCTGTGCTCCAAGGTCTGAGGACAGATTTGGTTACTGGTGTTTCAGAGCAGAACAGTTTCATGGCTGAATGCTTGAGGATGCAGGGGAGAGCAAGCAAACGCTCACCCTCAGACTCTTTGGATTTGTGTGGTGTCTCTTTAAGACAAAGTCCAGCCTTGACATTGGTAGCAGCTAAAAATCTAAAAGCTAGTGTCTGTGTTGATGCAAATTACCTGGCTGACTGGGGGAAGAAAGACTTGCTAATAGCTGTTAGGGAAGAGAGCCCAACCCATCAGCCAGTGAATTCTGTTGAGCAAGCGAAATCAGGGTTTGATTCTTCAGAACAAGGAGGAAAGAGAGAACTTGATTTTGCAAAGGGAAGCCACAGGGTAACCCTAAAATGCCCAAACCCCAATGGTATTGAGCCAAAGGTGTGGCATGACAAAAATCATTGTAGATGGACACTTGCAATGAGTTTGTTGTTATTGCTGATGGTGACTTTTGTAACTAATGTCTTGCTATTACCAAGAACTGTAAAAATGTACAATGTGCCTAATCTTTTGGAAAATCCCTTGAACATGTTAAGAGAAATACATGAGAACACACTGTAAGTTGAAGGGCCTTGCTATACTGATGTTTCACAGTTAATGCCTGTAAACAGTATTGGAACTTTTCACAGGAGAAAAGACATTCCAGACCTAATGTGCTGTATAAGAAGGGAAACTGAGGCACACTACCATATTGCTTTCATGGCTAAATGCCAAAATTCCTGTACTATGGACAACATTAATATCTATATTGACTTGATGTTAATTGGGTTCCAAACATTTGCCAGAGCTTGTATAGATAAAGTAGCTATGTTCTTTAGCTCTGGGCAA